>VDFB02155411.1:0-29800 GCA_007258455.2 Sequoia sempervirens
ATTGGATGCATTAATGAGTGTCTTTAAATGGATCTGAAGAAAATGATGTAAATTGGAATAAAGTATATCAAATATGGAAGAATACAAAGTCAAGAAGAGTTCTTGACCTTTGATAACATTTATTTTTGTTTATTTTCTATGTAATGCATCATTAATTTTTGCATCTCAATTTAAAAATAATAAAAGAAAATAGTTCCTTTCTTTCCAAAAGTTTTTTTTGTGTTTAAATATATGCAAATTATATAATGAAGGTTTGTATCAAATTATTATATTTTTTATTGTTTATTTGATATTTTTAAGAAGTATGATTCCTATAAAAAATACTTAATTAATTTATATCATACATAATATTTAAAAAAATCAAATTACTTGTGTTATTAAAAATAGAAATTTATAAAAAAAAAAAATCATATTTAATATATATGATTAATGAAATCAATAATATTTTAATGTTAAAGATTTTATATTAAAAAAAATATAAATTAAATATTTTTTGACAGTTAATTTTTTTCATAAAACTTAAAGTGACAGGCATTTAAATAAACAAACCGTCACAAATTTTTCATATGACAGGCAGGGGTGGCGTCAAATTCCAAGCCTGATGGTGAAGCTTTGAGCGAGTAGATTCGTAGAAATTTCAGGGCTTTTTTCTAAGCGTCTCATTTACCTTGAAAAATTGACAAGCCTATCCCTTCGTTCACGGCAAGTTATATCCTTGTTGACTGACTAGTCAGCGGGGCGCTAAAATTCAGTTGTATTTCTTTGAACTCTTTTTTGATTTCGGGTTGGAGCTGCAGGTCCTCTTGAAGTGTTTTGTTCCACAATCTGCGGACAGAAATTGTAGGAGGAGGAAAGTACAAATATATAATAGATAAAACTAGTACTTGTATCAGAAGGGGTGTAAGGGTTACGTCGATAGAAAAGTATATGCAATTAAAGTCTAAACACAATCAAACTTAATTAATAAGAAGTACAAATTAAAAAAATAGAGTGCAAATATACATGATTTGAATGAAAGCAACAACCCTAAATGAAACCTGGGTCTTGAAAGGGCAGTTGGTGTGCCTCAAAGCAAGAAAAAACACAACAAAGAGTAGAACAAAATAGAGAAGGAACAAAATGACATAACAATTACATGAAATCCTTTTTAATACAAAAGATAAAGTGGAGAAAATTTTAAGAAGAAAAATAATTAAAACTATTGTATTACTTATTAATATTATATATCATTCACAATAATCTAAAATATTTTTCATTTCAAAAACTAATAAAAAATTGTCATAATTATTTCTGATAATTTTCTATATAATAAGACATATTCAATTCTTAACAAAATTATTATCTTCTATAGTTAAAAATGTAAGGGAAAAATAAATAAAAGATCTCTAAAATAAAATCATTACATAAAAGTTTTGAAGTGTTCATAAAAAAACACCCACATAGCAATTAAAAATCTTGATCAAAATGAAAAAAAAAGATAAGTAAACACACATCTTCCCACACAAAATTAATCTACAGTATTGCCATCACAATTCATGCAATATTTTATGAAGAGATATGAGTTTGTTAGCACATTTTATTGTTGCGTCTGGATGGGGAAGAACAATTGTACTGTAGATTATGCACAAATTGTGTCATGCTGTCAACAATTTGACAAGAATAAATGGGCAAAATTTGCAAACAAAATTTAAGTCTAGAGAATATTTTTGAATCATCCACTCAAAAAGATTTAAATCATACACAAGTCTTGCTGAGAAGCCATCCACTGGATTCCTAGATAGTTTTGTGTACATAAAACATTGAATCAATTTACTTTGACAACATTAAATGCAAAATAACATTAAATGCAAAATTAAATTAACAAGACTACAAATCTTAGAACCAAGATTATGAAACTGTAATTGATCACACAAGATAACAGTTATTTTTCACACTACAATCAGAAACAAATCCTCGTAACAAGCCCTAGCTCATCCCAAAAAAATGCCTCTACAGATTCTAAAGAACCCATTAAAAACAGAAAATTGCAAAACATACATATGTGGCACATTGTAATAAATACATATCTCAACTATAATCTCATGAAAAAATTAAACAGGAGGTGCATGTAAATCATCCGTGCAACACTCATCGGTGTAGTGATAAAACTTATTGCCATAGTGATCAACAAGGTTCAAGGCTCAATGAACATGATCCTTCTGCTAACATAATTAACGAGGGAGCAAACCCGAGACACAGAAATACACTCACAAAACAGAGAACAATATTTTATTCATAAATATTGAACTTCTTACATGCAGAGGATCTCAAATCCCCAAGCTCTGTATTACATGCAAATTACCGACTTACAGAAAATTACCCACATCCCCTTTCACACCATGTGAACTTCTTTCCCCAAAAAGTTACCCAAAAATCAGAAACAAGCCCCTAAATAGACCCATTTCAGTTTGGAACCAAAAACAACCTTCGAGACAAGATTTTTGACGATTTGGCGCCAAAATTACAATTTGAAATTCAAGATAAATTCACAGTTGAAAATTAGCACATTTCTAAAATATGCACCAACTTCCGGCAGCCATAACTTTTAATCCGACCTTCGGATCTTCAATGATAATACCTTTTCGGAAAGCTCTCGAAAAAACGATTATTTACAAAGTAGGCCTTTGGTGGACTACTTTGGTGTTTCCGCAAATTTTCAGGCCCATCCGGGATCATTTGGAGCCTCAAACTGAGCTCGGAAGGTTTTTCAGGGCAAAAAGCAGAAATTGGAACTTGAATATCTTTCAAGTCGTGAATGATCTTGACCTGATTCTTTCACTAGACTGTGTATTTTCCCATTCTGAACCTTCCCATAAATTTCTGTCTTCCCACGACTTCAAATGCAAACCTGCTAAAAATAGCAGTTGAGCAGAAAAAGCAGAAAAGTAGTTCTGAAAGTTGGAAACTCTTATTCGACGAAAAGGGTATCCAGAAATACAAAAACATCTACAAAAAGAAAACAACAGGAACAAAAATGGAAATCATCTTTTTGGGTGATGCAAGATTGCCCTCACACCACTGGATGCTCCTGCATCAATAATGCAGACCATTCTTTTGCCATATTATGCCAAATGGAACATAATAATATAGGGCACACTTTTACCAGATTATGCCTAATGGAAGCATTACAATGCACGCCCCACTTTTGCCATTTTATGCCAATTGGAAATATAACAATGCTGGCTACACTCTTGCCGGATTATGCCAATTGGAAACACGAGTAGAGCCCCCATAGAATACATGCTAACATTATCATCAACATCAGAAGAAAATTGGTCTTTTCTACCACTTCTTTTCAATATATGTCTTGAACTTTTATCACTTCGATCTGAGGGGCACTTTACAATACCAAGTAGTGTAGGATTTTGAATTTTTTGTCCCTCTGAAGAAGATGGTTTCACAGCTTGCAATCCTTTGCCAAAATCAATGCTTTGATTGTTACTATCAGTGCTTGAATTTTGTATAATCATGTTCTTGATGGCTCGTTGGGCATATTTCTATAATTTTCTTTATGTTTGCATTTTCAAAAGTACTTATGTTTGCTTGGGGTGTAAATCTGCCAGTACATCTTGTAATAATGGAGGGAATAAAATACTATAATGGGAAAGCAAAAAGATATGTTTGATTTTTCTTATCACAGAAATCTTACAGATGATGAGTCGAGCAGGGCTTCCACAGTATGACAAGAATGGAGCTTGAAATGGAGGGTTCAGAGAAGATTAATGCAGTTGCCTCAATTTTTCTGGACAAGACAGACAAATGATCATACCAAAACAATTTGTGCATCTAAAAGCCAATTTATCATAACCTGGATTCTATATGCTATTTTCTACTTTTAACCATATTTCTGCTGGAAAATCCTCTTATAGATCCATTTCAACTAATCTGCATACAAACGTGGAGTGAAAGATTTTCAGTATTTGTACAAATGGATATTATTTTACTCAAAGAATTTACTATGCATTCAAGAGCAGATGGAAAATGAAAGACAACAACTTTAAAACCTTATAATGAAAGAATTTGTTAGTGCCGAATATGGAGGATAGATCACTGAATTTGCAGAGTTCCTTTTATATGTATTTATAAAAAGAACTTACAAGAAAGTGTTCATTTTGTGTATTAAACCTTCTTAAATGTAAATGAAGTTGATTTGAATTAAGAATACCTGTGCCTTGTAGCAATTTGTCATTTTAACTAGAATGATGTACACAACATATTATGGCCTAAATCCAAGTGCAACAGTGCTGAGAGGTTTATCAGAGAGGAGGGAATGGTACCTCCTCATCTATTTCTTCACAGGGACAGATACTTTAGTTGAGAAAGGATTCCAATCAGTGGTACGATAGAGCCATTAACATCATTGGCAGAGAGATTAATGGTCTCAAGAATGGACATATTGGCCAGACGAGAAGAAGAACAACTCTGTAAACCCATTGCTGCAATCTATTAGGCTCTATGAGAGATTCCTAAAGTTCCTCATTGAGTGCACATCTTCAATTCATTGCATTCCATGAGCCACATCTGCAATCTGCATTTAATCAAACAATTTTCATGCCTCTTATGTCCTTTCAAAATTTGTACATATCTCAGGGCAGTGACAAACCTATATCCTCTTATCCATGTAACTGCTTCTGATTTGAATTATGATTCTTGTATGCCTCCAACATCCATTGCCCCTTATAATCTATCCAATTCGAATTAAGATTACATGCAGCCAGCATTGGGTCAAGAAGTGATTCTGTATTTTCTATCACTCCTTTAGTTTTATAAGAACCAATTAATATATTTAGCACTCTGGCATCATAGCTTGATCTAATGTAATACTCTCTACTTCTTAAGATGACCCAAGCATCACCAATGAAGTACTCATACGAATGTGGCTATCTTACCTTCGGTGATAACCTGTAAACTGACTTCATTACCAAAGTTGGAATGCATGATAATAAAGAACTTATAAGCATACCGATCCTTTCTTTGTGTAATCATCCCTTTCAGTTCCTTCATAACATCCTCTCACCCACTTAGAAACAAATAGCTGGCAAGTTACCATAAATGGATGAACATTTATGAATCCACTATCACCTTTTCATCCTAAGATCGTTAGTAAATTTGTTGGTGATTGTAATGTTGTATTATCTAGCTTCCTTTTTTGTATTACGAAAGGCACTTTTTTGGCTGACCTATCTTCATATAGTCATCGTACTATTGTATGGAAGTTTCTTTAAAGCCAAAAATATGAATGATAAGGAAACTACCATGCTGCCTCCAAGAACTTACCTTATCTTAAAAAAATTATTTTTCTCCAAATCTGCCATATAGCACTGAGATCTTCCATAATACTTGAACCCAAAAAAATTTCTTTATGTGAAATTTAATTTGCCTATTTTGGATTTTGGCATCAATATTTCAAATCATAATGTACACAGCACCTTTTTAGAAGCAAAATGATCAGCTTAATATGAAAAAGTGAATGTAATTCATGGCTACAGCAATACTAGAGTCAGATTGCCTTGGGCTGTATGCAAATAAAACACTATGTTTGACACAGTGATGCAGAGCCCATACATAGGCTGTCAGCTATGAACCTTTTCCTATTCAAAGCACTATGTAAGTTAAATCCCCAATTAGCTTGACATGTAACCTAGACAAAAAAAATTGCATTTGAACAGTAGCCTACAAACAGGCGAACCATATAGAACAATGTGATTGTGAGGTAAGACTAGCTTGCGGAAACTGGAATTTCATACAATGCTGCCACTATACATGGACTATTCATATTATCCATTTTAATTTTGTAAGCTTCCTATATTAGCCTTAAGTACTTAGTATGTGCATTTCCTGCTTTGTTAACTTGCCCTCAATTGACAAATTTGGATCGCTAGGTAGCTTTTCATAAGAAATTTTATCTGAGGAATATACTGCAACAACTAATTCAGCTTGAAGCATTTCAACAGCATTTCTACAATGAGCAAAATCATTAGAGTTCATTATATTGAAGTTTAAAACATGTGTAACTTGTAAGAACCATAAGTGCTTCATGAAATTTATATTGAGTGCCATTAGAAGTATCTAAATCAAGAAACCTGCAAAACTAGACACCTTCCAAAACGATGCCACATAAATCTTGGACTAATTATGCATCAAAATTCATATATGTTGTGAAATGCCTCGAGTCTCAAAATTATTGATGACCATGATACTATTGTCAAGACATTTGTGTAAAAAACGAAAGTTTTTGCTCACTAGGACCAACTGGCACCAGTTTCTAAAATCTGTAGCAAATGAAATGCACTTATAGGATTTAGTGAAGATAGTAGACCTGCAGACATGAAGAGCTTTCCTCATATCCCCTGATGCAGCTGCTACTTTCTGCAACACCCCAGGACAATTTTTAAAGAGAAGTTAATTTGAGGACTTTGCTGGTGCTATAATAAACATTTTCAATCTAGAAAATCTGAACGAGAAGCAATTTTGTTATTATCAATATTGTCCCATTGTGTGGTATCAGGAACCATCTAAGAAATGATCTCAATGCATGCCACTTCTTGCTAAGAAAATTTACATGAAATTTTATTATTTTACACATTCTTTTTCTAGGGATGTTATTAAGGCTGTTTTGCTGCATTCTTTTATCAAAAGCAAGAAAGTAGTTAACAACTGCTAATTTGTCAAATAAGCACACAAATAATCATATAAACCAATATTCCATTAAAATTTGGGAGAATGAATGCCATTTTGAGCGCTAGATTGAAAATACAACATATCAAAGGAGATTAAAAGAGGTAAACTGTTACCATTTGCCTCGCTGGGATCTTGGTTTGCCTGTGACTTTTATTGGCCATTGCAAACAGATTCTCTTGTATCAAGTTCTCTAGACTTTTTGGGTGTTGCTTTCTTAATTACATCCTGCACTAAAGACCTAGATTCTCATTCCACCAATTTCTCGATATTTCCTTTTGCACAACAAGTCTGTTCATCAGAAACCAATTTAGTCTGAGTAATATCTTGTGATACAGATGACACTGCTGCATCAAATGACACTATTTCATTGTTCACACCCAAACTCTTCTTTAAATCATAATAAATAGGACCATTTCCATATCCTTCCAATGAATACTTCGATATGGTTTGAGTAGATGATTTTTTATGTTTGGTTCTTTAAGAGAACCCATTGTGGAGCTGGCGCAAACCTAGATTGCTAGGACTCTTTCTGAAATTCTTTGAAGTGTTTAGGTCACCTGTACTCTCACCCAAGTCTATGCACATCAAATCCTCATTTTCTTCTTCATTAAAAATGGGACTTTTCATAATCTCATCTACTGAGAGATTATCAATCTCCTCATAAACTGTACTAGCTCCATCCCTGTCAGAATTGTTCTCAAATTCCATTTCACTTTCGAATACATCCCTTACTTGGGCTGATGACAATGCACCAGAGAATGCTGGAAGATGAGGTCCAATAGGGAACTCGGAACCATAACCATCATCTTCTTCTCCAATTTCATTAGTTCCATCAGTATCCTGCACCGTGTTATCCCGATGTTCTCCAGAATTACACAAGTATTGAGGAGAAACAGGAATAATCCTTACCAGTCCAGTTCCTGTATTTCCTTTATTTTAGAGACAGCCCAGAACAGAGCTTTTTATAAAAAAGCATCCAAAACCTGTTGGATCTGATCCAAACACAATGTAAAATAATGTGATAATAAAATCAGGCATAAAGAGTGACAATCCAAGGGAACTAAACCATACAAATAACTATTTAACTGAATAATGTTGTTTGAATTTCATTTTACTATCCTTTCGTTGGTGTTTGAAAAATTAATGAAAAATAGTTAAAATTGAAAACCAGTTTGAAATATAGTTCTAATTGATAACCAGTATATACATCTAATACAAATGTCTGATTAACTAAATGCTGTAGTTTGAATTACATTTATTCATTCATTCATTGTTCTTATAAAAAATAATAAAATACAGTTCCAATAGTTAACCACTATATACATCTAATCCGTTATACTTTTATAGGAGTACTGTAGCTATGTCTTCATTATTAACAACAAATGCAATCAAACTTATCAATGATGGCAATCTAGGCTTGGATCCTCATCTCCAAGTATTAGCTACCTCAAACTTTGGCCGTGGTCATGAGAGAAACAATCGATATAGAATCGATCTTTATGACGGAGAGCATAAACAAAGAGCATCATTGCCTAAGAAGTACAACCACTATATAACTTCTAAGCAACTTCATGAGGGAACTATAATACAACTAAAAGAATGTGGTTGCCCCATCATTTCTACTTAAGGTCAGTATGCAAGTTCAATACTATTTGTATACCTTATTATTAACTTTCCAACTCTTACAATATATTACTAATGAATTTTTAACTTACAATTACATAGGTGGATTGTCATTTCACAACTAGAGCTTACATGTATGGATCATGCCATTATTGTTGAACCTATCTTCCTATTTCCAGAGCAAGAAGAACAACTACAAAAGAATGCTACAGATACATCTCATTCACTTGTATCACCCATAACTCCAAACTCAAAAAGAATGTTGTTTGACATAGATCCATCTCAATCTAGGAAGGATGTAACTACGAGCATCAGTCCTATCAAAAGTTTGAATCCATTTCAAACAAGGTGGACTATCAAAGGTTGTGTAACTATGAAAAAAGAAATCCACCAATACACCAATCAAAAGGGAAGTGGACAAGTTTTCAGCTTTGATATTATAGACAATGAACACATAGAAACACGTGTCACTTGCTTTAATGAAGTTGTAGATTTTCATTATGGAAAGATTAATATTAGATCAACATATATAATTTTTGGTGGGACCATTAAATCTGCTAATAAGCTTTATAACAAGCTAAATAGTGGAATAGAAATCACCTTAATGGTTGAATCAAATGTGTGTCTCTGTGAAGATGGCCTCACTATTCCAAAACATCAATTCACTTTCACACCTATCAAGGAAATTATGGATAAAAGAAATAATTCACTTGATGTAATTGGAATTGTTGTTTGTGTGGACCCAAGCTCTACAATAAAGAGAAGGGATGGTATAGAGGTTTTAATGTGGGGCATCAAGCTATTAGATATTTCCGCATCAACAATAGATGTAACTTTATGGGGACCAACAACTCAAAAAGAACACACAAAACTTCAACACATGTACCACTTAGAACAAACCATTGTTCTAGCTATTAAAAATGGACATGTTTGTGACTATAATGGAAAGGTAATAAGCACATTAGTCACTACACACCTATCTATAGACCCTGATATAGAAGAAGCATCACAACTTAAAACATGGTTTGCATAGAATAGGGCTAATGTTGTACCATCCTCCACAAAACTTGATGATATGTCTGCTATTATTACAAGAAAGACAATTAGCAACATTCAAGAGCAATCAACAAAAATAGTAGAGCCAGTCCAATTCATTGCAAAGGAAACAATACTATTCATCAAATCTGACTCCTTCTGTTATCCAGCTTGCCCCCTATTATCAAATGGAAAGCAATGTAAGAAAAAGGTTATTCAAAATGAAGAGGATAAATGGTATTGAGCTCAAAGTGTGCAGCCACAATTGAAGATTGCAATTATAGGTACATACTTCAAGTCAAACTGGAGGATCATACAGATATAATATGGGTAGTTGCTTTTGATGAGATAGCAATAGAAGTCATGGGTATGACAGCACAAACACTATATACCCTACAATTCGATCAAGAGGCAGAAACAAGTACTGAATATATAATAAACAGTGTTATTCTTACACAGTTCTTATTAATACTATCATGCAGAAATAAAACATACAATAATGAAGAACGCTTAAAAGCAACAATCATTAAAGCTGAGAAGATAGACTTTATTGCATAGAGCAATTTATTGCTTTCTAAAATCAATGAGATGTGGAATGATACAAACAACTAAAGATACATTCCTTATATTATATAAATTATAATACATTGTATATATTCTTGTATTTGTAAATATTAAAAAAAAAAAAGATTGAATAAAAAATGCTTCACCCCATTTTGTAAGCAGGTATTTGAATTATTATTTATGACTATATCTTACTGTGTTTACATCTACAGTTTACTGATTTGAAATGTTCAGTTGCTATGTATATAAAATATAATATGTTATTTATCTTTTGTTCTTTTTCTGTATTGTTGTGAAGAAAAAAAATCTGGTTGCTTGAATTTATTTAAGGCTACATCTTACTATGTTAACATCTACAGTTTACTAACCTGAAATCTTATTACTATTTGTGTACTGTCCACTGTACACAAACAACAACTCACTGTCATTGTCTGATAGCACTATCTTAGGGAGGTTCTTGAAATGCACTATTTGATACCAAGAATATGAGACAGATTATATCAAGGGCATCAGAGAACTAGAAAGAAACAATAGAAGCTCAATAAGTACTGCCAAGACAAAATCACTGTCAAGACCACACCACTATCAACTTAGAGTAGCCATATACACCACTATAACACTGTAAATCTGTACATAGAGATACTATACAACTGTTTGCAAGTACTATCAGCAAGCAGATATCACCAAATACTATCAGCAAGCACATATCACCAAATTGTGCATGTTGTAGCAAGAACAAAAACACAACTCATAGGTTAGAAAAACAGAGCAAGGTAGGAGTTCTCATTGATTTTTAGAAAGATATAAAAAAACCAGTAGGCCGTGATTATATTTGTATAAGCAAAACTCAAACCAAGTGTACCTAACCCTTCCAAACAACCATGATTGACCAATTATCTAATTCTGATTATTTATGATTGGGTTTTGATCCGATACACAAACTAACAGCTTAGCAATTCTTTAACAAAAATGTACACTGAAATTAGACTTTATAGTCTGCCACAATTGGACACAATAAAACACGTGCTGAAAGGGGTTATTTACATAGGAAAACAAAGTTGCAACAAAACCCCCGAAGCAAAAATGAGTGGGGAAATAAGATACTCTTACAGCAGTTAACATTACCCACTCCAATATAACATGATGTTACTCCTTATATTAAGGAGACTACAATGAGGTAGGGGTTTTGATAAAGGTGTTAACAAGGTCTCATAAGAAGCTGACCAAACTGGGGAAAGGGCTCTTAGAGAGTAGTTTAAAAGACCTAAGAAGAAGCTGTCAAATTATTTTTTATTTTTTATAACAGAAGCTGTCAAATTATTGTTATCAATTGATAGTGAGTAATAAAATTAAATCTGGTAGGTATGCTTCTGTTGCTTCACCCAAACTCTGTATCAGTGACAGATACATAGCCTAGGCTGTTAGGATTGCCTGATTACTCAAAGAAAAATAACCACTTAAAGGTCGATCATAACAAACTTAAATTATTTTCACATAATTAATTAAATTGAATTCCATTTCATTTACCAGGATTCTTTAAGAGACAAAATGTCATGCAAAAGCAAATAAATCAATACAAAATTTATTACTGGTTCATCAAATTTAAAGTAAATTTTAGTCAAAGTTAACGTGCTATTTTTAGTTAGCATATCCCTTGCTCATCTTCAATTTATTTGCCATTCCAAAAGACCCTTAGTCTGACTTGACATCATATAAGTCAGGTTAAACTGTTTATCATATAATTAAACACAACTAACAAATAAAAGGTAAATTCATAGCTTTTTCCTCATAATGTATTGAGGGTATTAATAAACAGCAATATGAACAATTATAGGAAGATTCATAAACCATAGACTGTGGTTCAGGAAAATTAATATAATTTACATGTATATGAAATCAAACCTCATAGCATCTTCTATGAATAGCTACCAGTGGCACTTCCCTAGCAAGTCCGAACCAAGCTATATACACATCATATTAAGAGAAGCACACTAATTCTTTCATTATTTTATTCAGATGGAAATTACACAATCCTCAACCTCTGAAAGCAAACATAGTATTTGGTGTCATGATACACCTAATCTGACCAATGTGGAAGAATGCTGCCCTATAGTTTCTTAAGTTTTTGTGCCAAGGAAAGCAAATGCCAATACCTTCTGTCCATATCTGCTACTCTTTCTCATTGCTGCATTCAAACTCCATTAGTCCACGAGCTGTTTTAAGACCGAAGTGGCGCCTCTGTTCTCCATCTAATAAGTCTCTACCTGGCCAAGCGGGGATGTTACTGCAAACATCATAGACAATACCTGGCAATATGTCCAAAAAGTGGGTGCAAGCTTTAGAAAAGTTGCAGATCATAAATGAAAATGGAATTTTCTTTATGCAGAACTGCCTGCAGTCAAAAAACATCAAATAAAAAACAAGAGAATACTGTATCTAATATCAGAGAGGATTTTATCGAAAGTCATATTTGGGCTGGAATTGGCATGGTATAATCTGGTAGTGTAAGAAATATATGACAATTGAACAAATTCCATGCAAGTTGCAACATCACAATCAGAAATTTTGCTCCTTTCCTTGGGCCTCCACCATAGTTTTATGTACTCCTTTCTCATCTCCCATAAGCTCGCAGAAGCATTGTTCACCTATAACAACTCACTGTCACTGTCTGATAACACTATCTTAGGGAGGTTCTTGAAATGCACTATTTGATACCAAGACTTTCAATGCCATTGTGCACAAACAACAACTCACTGTCACTGTCTAATAACAGCAAGGCATGTAGACCTCAAACACTATATAAGGTAAAAGGAAAACAACCCCTTGGCGTGCTTTCAAATGGAGGGTCTCTTGCAACAAATTGGCGTCTACCTTGCTGGCGGCCATGGAAAGTACCTTAAGATTTTAGCTTATAAAGCCTTTGTATACAGGGATAATTTTAAATTGTTATTTCTTTTTATGCATTCTATATATCACACTTCCTAATTTCCCCAGAGAATAGTTTGAACTTTGGAGGCTTTGAATTCCTTGTCACTTATAATATTTGGAACATTTTTTGCAACTTTTGAGTTGATATTTTGCCATTTTTCACCAGGAAATCAAGTATTACCAAGGGGATTTATTGAAAGAATGCATGCATTAAATATTTTTAAACATTGTTAATATAAGAACTTGTAGTTTCCTACTTCAAAAATAATATTATGAATGTCATTTAAGAAATGATACTGTAGGGGTTCCTGATCCAACCCTACCACACAATTGCAAGGAAAACATATTACTTGCTAAGTAGTGAAACTAGATGAGTATATTTGGTGAATGCCTTCTCTTCTTGGACATTTCACCCAAGATTAGTGGCCAGGGTGGCGGGTGTTACAGCCTCCCCACAATATACTAATATGACAAAATATTTTCAAGCAATAAGTCCAATCATTCAAAGCATGTAAAAAGAGATATATTCGACTCAATGTGGTATCAATGCATTAAAAAGGAGGATGCCGTACTTCCCAAAAATATAGTAAGAAGATAATGAAAAATATTACAAAATATTACAAAATATAGCTTCCACAACAATATTATATAAAAAGATTTTCAGCAAGCTCATGGCATGGGGATGAATGCAAGGTAGCAAAGAGAATCTTGATATAAGAAAATGCAGAGAAAAGAGCTAAGATTTATTGGGAAACACAGTATGAAGGAGTTTTGTAAAGAGGTGCAACAAAACCAAAAATACACATAACAATATTTAAAAAACAAATTAGAAAATCAGTGTTGTCTTGCTTACTCTTTATATATGGAGATGTAAATAATCTGCCAAACTACAATAATCAACCCACTGTCCCCAAAATTATTCAATAGTATGATACAGTGTAGAATCTGAAGTTGGGTATGAAAACAAGGGAGGGGGAAATCATATTAATGTTTTAGATCTAAACACTCTACAATTGATTACTGCTACACTCTGATGTCTATTTCAAAAGGGATGGGATGAGTGAAGGGAAGAAGTTTTGTGCTGTTATGTTGACTTTAAGACAACTTTCAAACCCTGCGTAGAAGCATACTTTGGAAAAGCATGAGGAACCTAGTGTGCCAAAGAAGTATAGAGTAGAAGTTCACAAGCTTCATGATCAAGTGCAAGCCAAACTCAGAACACCTATAGGTTTATCAATGTGTATCGAAAATCATGTCGGTGTCAAACAAAATTGCCTGGTATCCCTCACATTGTATGAACTATACATGGATAAGTCAGATGAGTAGAAGAAAAAGCGAATTTTGTTCTCTATGTGGATGATCTCATCTTGATTGCAAAAGTATCTCACAATTCAATAGAACAATTGAAGACATTACATCACCTTTGTGAACAAATAGGAATGTAGGTAAATAGAAACAAAACTAAAGTCTTCAATTTGTATACTCCCATCTACTGGTGCAAACTCTCCTTGCCAAAGGTTATGCGTTGGATTTCACAACGCACTTTTTACAGTACTAGAGCCTGCTGATCATGCCATGTTCAATAGCCCCCTTCAGTTTCAATCCTCCCAAGTTCTGAACTTAATCTTTTATCCTTAATCAACTTGGATATTCTAATGTGTGATTCACCAGCATGGGTTTAAATTTACTTTGTGCTGATCCAATGCAATAAGCTATTGAAACCAACATGCATAAGGCAAAAAAATGGTGTTTGCTCAGCTTTGGGTTGCTCTCTACATCTTTTACTTAAGAAATACATGCTAATGGTGCTGTAAATTAGTTTGCAAAAATGAAGTTCCAATGCACAAAAGCAATAGTGTAACAAAAACGTATTACTAATTCGTAAACTTGTATTGACCGAATTTTAGGGCTACTTGCTGTTGTAAAATATAACTATGCTTGCTTGAGTGCTTGAATTTGTGAAGTAGTCACAGGGTGATCCCACAATAGTGGTTTACACTTTTTGGCCTAACTGGACACTGATATTTTTTTTTTTAACACAATCTCCACATTCGGGCACCTATAGCGATTAAACCGTAAAGAATTTGAAGATGATGCAAACTAGAGTCTTGTCATATTTTGTCAGTAGATTCTAAAAATATTTTTTTCAATTTTTTTGGAATCAGATTGCACTTCTTTTTCCATCTCCCACAAAAAGGTTTTTTTCAAAAATAGCATTTTTAAAAGTGGCCTTACCAAGTATAGCACTTTTTTCCTTGAAGATAAAATTCCAATTCTTTCAAATTTAGATTTGTAGCTCAGATATCTAGTGCTTCCACTTAGTTAGATAGTTTTTTATTGAATATTTTTTCTTTAATCAAGTTTTAAAGTCAAAATCAATTACAATTCGGACATAACCATGACCATATAGCATAACTTTCAACGTATGTATGTCGAAATTCTTTTTTTGTTGGATCAAGGACTCCAACATCCGTTACTCATATTTTTCAATTTTTTTTGATAATCTTCTATTTTTCCACTTGTCGCGAGAGAGTTTTGTTTTCGATTGAAAAACCTATATTTAATAAAACTTAAAAGCGATAGATAATATAATCAAAACATACTAAAATTATATTCGTTGGATAGCTCATTTTGAGGGGAACCTGATACTAGTTGGGTTTTTGAGATCTTCTCCATTTTCATTCTGAAATTGAGCTTCGAAACGCAAAATTTTCAACAATTCTGGTGCCTTAGGAACCAAGGATGAAAAAAGAGGGGTTCGGCCGAACAAGTGTTCGGCCGAACATCTTGGAAGGGTTCGGTCGAACTAGGGTTCGACCGAACCAATGTTCGGCTGAACCACCAACACATACAATTAAAAAAAGCAATTAAATGAATGTGTTTTTTGTTTTAGCCATACTAAATGGGTTCGGCCGAAAATAGGTTCGGCCGAACCCACTCTAGTATGATTTTTTAATAGGGGATTTAGTTGGTTCGGCCGAACCATGGGTTCGGCCGAACCCTAAGGTTCAACCAAACCAACTAAATGGTTCGGTCGAACCTTAGGGTTCGACCGAACCCATTTGATATGAGGAATGGGAAAATTTTGAAATTTCCTTCCTCTTCAAAAGTGTAAACCACTTATGTGGCTTCACCCCACATGGAATGAATTTAAGCAAGTAAAAGGCTGAAACAAACTTGAAAAGAGAGGATTTACATAATGTGTCAACCCAATGTGGTGGATTAACATATGGTGGATTAACATAATGTAGAAAAGTAGGGCTATGCCTCTTCATTTCTACTGTCATCATGCTAGATAGACAAGCCAATTCTTAACCACCCCAAATTTTATGTGTGTGATGCCTCAATTTCCTCTAGAGTTCTTCCCTTAGTTTCAGGCACAAACAGTACCACAAAGATGGCAAGAGCACTAAACAATGTATACAACATGAATGATCCTACAAGGAACAAAGCTCAATTTTAGTTTGCAATTCTATACCAATGTTTTAGAAACTGAATTTTACCACCAATAAATACAACTTAAATAGAACATTGAGTCAAACTTAAAAACATACCTATATGAATTAGGTTATGCAGTCAAAATTAAAACTTATCATGGTGCAGTCCAAACCAATAATCATATTTCGTTTCAAAAATCACAACTGAGTATGGGAAAAGTAGAGGCTTTTATGGCATATGTGGGATTAATAAAGGAAACGATACTATGTATTTAGAGTTCATCTTCTTTGATAGTTTGCAAAAACAACTGCATGAAAATTGAAACACCATTGGAAATAGATATGGCATTTATACTAGATTTTCTCATACAAATACAACTACCTAAAATAATACTACAAATATACATATATTTAACTGTTTATATATTTAAAAGTATAGAACATAACTTTATAAATATATATTTGATTATGTCTGTGTTTTTCTGTACAATTTCACATTTTGAATTACTAATAATGGCTAGTAGTAATGTAAAAAGTGTAACCAAAACCCATCAAATAGAACTTCAACGAATACAAAGTCATAAAAGAAGTCGAGATTACTACTCTCGTCATAAAGAGGAAATAAGTGCGCGTTGTCATCTATAAAACATACACAAAAAACACTACTTGAAACACAACCTACAATAGATCATTAAACAACAACAATAAGTTCATGAATGCATCTAAAAATTCTAAAACATAATAGATGGACTATCAAACTTGCAAACATGCATTATATGTAAGGAATGCTACCTTGGTATGCTTGTTCACTCATCAAACAAAAATTGTATTTGCAAATGATGTTTCAATGAGAAAGGTGCACATCACTTTTCATACCTTAATAATATGGACCCAAGAGAACAACCAACTATGTTGCAAAATCTAACTCAAGTAGAAGAGATGATCATTGCAAGAGTAAACTCAATACTACAAGTCACCCATGCTCGTGAAGGCTAGTATAAATACAATGGCCACACTATTAGCTTCCCATAAGACATAAAAAATATTGCAAAAGAACTTCCAATTAGAATTACAGACCTAGATGTCCTAATTGTTTGAAGATTAAATACAAGAGGAAACTATTATGATTGTTATGTAAGAAAAAGTCGTATTAGAAATGCATTGCAATACAAGGTCAAACATGACCCATACAATAGCGATGTTCAAATAAATAAAACCAACCTAGAACAACTCCTAAAAACAAGTACAAACATTTCAAACATGCTTCATACAATTGAAATTGAAGAAGAAACACTCGCCCCAAACATTGAATCTAATAATAATGAAGAAGAAACTCTAAATTCAACAACATACACATCATCATTTATGGTTAGGCCACCTACCACATGAACTATAAATTATTAAAGAAGCCCTACAAAATGAACAACCAAAAAATAGCACTATTAATTGGCCCGAAATAAGCTCTTCTCCAATAAATGAGTGCAATATTGAAGGCCTCCTTGATATGGCATTTCCCACACTTTTTCCAAATGGAAATGCATTGAAAATGCAAGAGCAAATTAGGGAAGTACAAATGCATGAATATGCATTACATTTAATGCGATTTCATGACCAAAGATTTGGAAGACACCCAAGATTTTGATATTTCACCTCCAATCTTATGATGCATCATCGTAGCCAAGGACTTACAATAGTTTTCCTTAAAAAAAATGCAAAAGACACCATACCAACCACTATTGAAAGCCTTCATAGACGCCTAAAAAGACTTCTAAATGAATAGCTAGCTGAACAACTTATGCATTTCGGATCTTCAATGAGAGGAACAAGACCATATTGGAACAAGTGTCATGCTAAGCTATCAAATATGATCAACCAGATAGGATCACCAACTCTATTCTTCACATTAAGTGCAACATATACAAAATGGCCAGATTTACAACTACGACTCTCAAAAGACATAATATTAACAATGCAATCAAATAAAATTCGTATAGATAACATAATCAATAATCCCCATACCACATCCCTATATCTACATCAACGATTCATAATATTTCGTCAAGAAGTCATTAAGAAGCTCCTACACACAAAAAAATATTGGTATAGGTATGAGTGGCAACATCGTGGAACTACACATGTCCACAGATTCCTTTGGCTTGAAAATGCTCCAAACATGGACGAGCTTGATTGGGAAGATAACTTGGAAGTTGAAAGAGCATGATTTTTTTTTGACAAATATGTCACTGCTTGGAACCTTCGTACTATATCAAACCAACAACACAACACATCAATCACCACTTGATGATCCATGTTTGTTAAACACAAATGAAATATTTAGTACAAATGCAAGTAGTGACTATGAAGAATTAATTAATTGTGTCCAAAGGTACACAAAATGCATCGAGGGAACATACCTGTATGAGAAAGGGAATAAAATAGAATGTTGATACAAAGCTCCATGGAAAGAACAACTTAAATCTCTACATTATCAATTGACAATGATGCTAAAAAAAATATGAACCCGCAAGAAATGATGATAGATTAAACATACATAACCCACAAATGATATCAATATGGAGAGCTAATATAGATTGCCAACTAGTCATCTCATGAACACTTTTTCTCAAATACATTGCCAAATATGCTTCAAAAGCAAAAAGAACATCAAAGAGTTGTCTTAATATGCTAACAAGAATTGCTACAAATCAAAAACCTGAAGATGAAGCTTTAATAGCATATCAAAAATTCATGACTAAACTTGTGGTTGACTGTGATATAGCACAAGAAACATGTCATATGCTCTAGAAATTTCCCCTTGTCATCTACAATCGATCATTTATGTCATTGAATTTTGGATGAAAATTATTTCATTGCTTCAAAAGAACCACAAGTCAAAATGAACCAAAACTAGCTACTTACATTCCTATATGCAATGCCCTACACAATTAGAAACAATAACATTGCTTGAATCTACAAGATCCTTCAACTACTCTTCATGTCGCAAAGGATGTAAATGGAAAGAGAGGAAAGTAAAAGGAATAATCAATGTCTTCCCAAAGTTCTATACTATTCCAAAGGAGGAATCAAAACACTATGAAACATTTTGTTGGAGTAAATTACTCTTATACAAGAACTTTCGTGACATAGAAATTGACATAGGACTTACAAAAGACATGTAGAAGTTGAGAATCCAACCTCACAAATCCCAATGAACACCTGCAAGAAAATAACCTGTCACCAAAGGAAATCAAGAGACACGAGAATGGTGCTCTACAAACATGAAGCAAAAATTCATTACCCAAGAAGATTTTCCTGAGAAGATTCAATAATTACAAAGAGATCAATCCTTAAGAAAGGAGATCAAAGCCCTAAAGTGAAAACCCTAGGAGAGGATTAAATTAGCATGTGACAAATTTCAAGTTGAGAATCCAACCTCATAGATCCCAATGAACACCTACAAGCAAATAACTTGTCACCAAAGGAGATCAAGAGACACGAGAATGGTGCTCTGCAAACATGAAGCAAAAATGCATTACTCGAGAAGATTTGCTCAAGAAGATTAAATAATTACAAAGAGATCAATCCTTAAGAAAGGAGATCAAAGCCCTAAAGTGAGAACCCTAGGAGAGGATTAAATTATCATGTGACAAGTGTTAAGATCATAATGAATGAGACAACATGACTAATTTAATAATGCATAAATAAAGATTCCTAAGTTTAGCTTAAGTGAAATAAAGTAAAGGTGACTTAATTAATTAATCAACATGATTAAATTAATCAAGTAAACAACCTATTACTCTAACACCCCCCTTAAGATGAACTTAGGGAGAAGCTAAGAAACTAAAGACAAAAAAGCATGAAAGCAAAGATGGGTCCCGACAAACAAGGCCAGATGAGGTGCCCATCATGTACAAATGTAAAGATCTCTCACAACAGGAGAAAAGGAGAAAACCTTGTGGGAAAAACTCCTCTCCAAAAGAGAGAAACACAAGTGAAGGACTAAGAAGCTTCCAAACAAGAGTGAAGGATGAAGAAGCCTCCAATAAAGAAGAAATTTTCCCAGAAGATAGGAACAAATGATGAACATGGAAAACATCACTGAAGCATGAAGAAGCTACAAACACTATCGTTGAATGACTACTAAATATACAAAAAAAATGATGTATGGCACATTGATCGCACAATTAAAATGGAAGCTAATAGTGATGACAAAGAAGATACTTGTAATGAGGTAAACACAACAGATACATCATAATTGATTGAATGGGAATTGCTATCATAAATGGGACTTACTAATAATGTAAATCTAGATGAATTCCAACTACTCGGTAGGCATGATTTTGATAGCAACAGCTTGGATCAACACAATGTACACCCAGATTTACATGCCACTGCAAATCACTTCATAAACATCAAAAAAGTGTCCAACCAAATGAAAACATGGCCACAAGAAATGATGTCCAAAATTATGAATTATCACCAAAACAAAACCTAACACTTACAATAATAAAAAACCACTACAAAGATCATTCCTTAAACAAACCATTGCATATGATCATTCAAGGAACAATAGGAACTGGAAAATCATATCTTATTGCTTGTATAAGGAATGCACTTCAAAGTAAGCAACCACAGCAAAAGAGCCCATTAATTGCTTTAGCTCCCATAGGAATTGCAACATTTAACATACAAGCACCAACTATACATTCAAAGCTTAGGATTCCAATAAAACAAATAAAACCGTTACAAGGACAAACACTAACAACATTCCAAGAAGAAATGAAACACATATAAGGTACATCCTCATAGATGAAATGAGTTTCATAGGCTCAAAGCTACTATTAAAAATAGATAGTAGACTGCATGAAGCATTTCCTCAAACACAACACAAGTGCTTCAGTGGTTTATCTATAATTCTAATAGGAGACCTCGTGCAACTGCCACTAGTCATGGACAAATCCATCTATGCATCACATTCCAATGCCAAACTATTATGGGAACAATTTACTACAGTAGTTATATTATAAACAATGTTTTGTCAACAAGGTGCCGATCAAACTCAAACACGATTTCGTGAAACACTTAAAAACATACGTAATGCAAATCCAAAAGAACAAGATTGGGAGATATCAATGACACATACAAACAAAGTACTTACAACTACAGAAAAAAAAGAATTTGACAACTCAATTCACCTATTTGCAACAAATGATTTAGTCAAACTACACAACAAAACAATGTTAAAATAGCTAAACCTTCCAATTGCATTATGTATTACAATAAACACGAGATCCAAATTAGACATTGACACACAAGATGACCAGCTTCAAAAACAACTTCTATTATGCAAAGGTCAACAAATCATGCTGACAACAAACTTATTGACTCAAGCAAGACTTGTAAATGGATCCCTTAGGGAGGTAGTTGACATTGTTTACAATGTAGGCTCTAAACCACCAAATATTCCAATGTATGTAGTTGTAAGAATCAATAACTACAATGGCCCACCATGGAACCAAAATGATCCAAAAACTATACCTATAATACCTATATCACTAGGTAATCATAGGAAAATACCATTATCCATGGCATGGGCAATTACTATTCATAAATCACAAGGCCTAACCTTACAAAAAGCAACAATAGATATTTGTAAAGTTGAAAGACAAGGACTAACATTTATAGCTCTATCAAGAGTCAAATTATTAAATGGACTATGAATCCAACCAACATTCTCCTTTGAACGATACTCAAGAATGCAAAACAATCCATACACAATGATTAGGAAAAAAGAGAAGAATCACTTACAATTAATCGCACTATGAAGAAATAAGGTATGCACTTACTAATCCAATGTCTTTCACATAATTAGTAGTTCAAACTATATGTCTTACACAATATTTTGTCATTAATAAATTGATTCAAATAATTATTATTATGCAACTACACAAACAAAAAGAAAAAGTATAATTGCTCTTCTCATCCAAGTTATACTTTCAAAGATAAATTTATTGGGGCCACAAAATGCAAGTCAACCTCAATCAAAAGACAGGTAAGCAAAACAAAAATCAAGCTATTTTTTATGTTCATTTTGCAAACATTAATATTGCAACTATTTTAACTCCTTTGAATGATACTCAAAAATGCAAAACAAACCATACACAGTGATCAAGAAAAAAGAGGAGAATCACTTACAAATAATTGCACTATGAAAAATCAGGTATGCACTTAGTAATCCAATCTCTTTCACATTAAGACTATGTAGTTCATACTATATGTCTTACACAATATTTTCCCATACAAAAATTGATTAAAACAATGATTCTTATGTAAGTAGACAAACAAAAAGAAAAAGTATATTTTCTCTTCTCAACAAAATTATACTTTCAAAGAAAAATTTATTGGGGCCACAAAATGCAAGTCAACCTCAATAAAAAAAAAAGGTAATCAATACCAAAAACATTCTATTTTTGATGTTCATTTTGCAAACATTAACATTCAATAAAGTAACTTCATGGACTATGGAAAACTCATATTGGCAAAAAAATTGACACAGTTGAATCCAAAAGCTTAAAGTAACTTAATGGACTGTGGAAAACTCATACCAACAATTATTCTTATGCAGGTACACAAACAAAAACAATAAACATAATAACTCTTCTCAACCAAATTATACCTTGAAAGAGAAATTTATTGAGCCAATGAAATGCAAGTCAACCTCAATAAAAAAAATAGGCAAGCAATGTCAAAATCAAGTTATTTTTTATGTTCATTTTTCCCATTTTTTTAAAACAAAATGCTACAATTACAAACATGGATATGTTGAATGATTTAGATTCATCATTTGGTAGGTATGCATCAATATATGACCAAAATGGAAGTTTTCAACCATAGAATGGACATACATAAAACATAATGTACTATGTCATCACAAGATTGAACAAAAATTAATAGAAGAAGTAATAGAATTTTAAATAATTTTATCCAAATTTGGATTACACCAAAGGTTGGAACAATTCAAATAAATAGTTGGACGTTGGGCAACAAAATATTATGGAGGACTTCCTTCTCAACATTTCACATTTTCAAGCTCTACCTCAAGTTTAATTCAAACATCCAGTGTAATTATTAAATATTTTTGTACCCTTTACTTTTCTCTTTAATAAAAAATCATCTTCTAATAAAAAAGTATGATGCCTTATATAATGTACTCATTACTTGTAAGTAAACATAATTGATTTATTACAAAATACTAGATGCAATAGTTGAAGATTAAAAATATTTAAACAAAACAAGAATTAAGATAATAAAAGCATAATGGATCTGTCTTAAATTAGAATTCAATCTTAAATTTTGATTTAATAGTAACAAATAAAACAAAAAGCATCCCATTAAATAATTTCTTTTCTTTTCAAAACTTCCATCTAATATACATGTAAGTTTATATTATGTTCAAGGGAACAAACACACATATAAGAAAATACGCCTATTATGTATTTATTTATATTCTACACTATATTAAACAAAATAATTATGATTTTTTTTAAAATTTAGTGACAAATAATAACAAAAATCTAAAACAAAGAGAATGTAGATATGTAGATTGATAATTTTTTTTATAAAGTTTCTTACAAATTGAAATTTGCTAAATGACAACTAAACTAACCATTAAATGGTAAAACATCCAAAATCACGCTTATCAAGTTAAAGTTATATCAATAATAAATTTCAAACAAGATGATACCAATCCATTTCAATTACCAATTTTTTTTTGTAAAATTGATGCCAACATTAATTTTTCATTTGCATTTAATACCTTATTTCTTTATCAAAAAAAATAAAATTTGTAACTTTATTTCTTTCCTTAATTAATTTTCATTATTAATTGTTTAATCTAACCACATATAACACAAACACAACCAATAAATCAATCACTTTATTTTCACATGTATGTCATTGTTTCAATGGAAAAATAATTTCTATGTATAAACTATGTGAAACACATTGTGGTAAAATATGTCAAGTTTTTTGTTAGTTCCAATTAAAAACTATTAATAAATAAAATATTGAATAAATAATTACAAAGAAATATCCATACTAGATATTGGAATTGATCTAATTTCAAGAAAACATGCAATAATTTTATTTGTAATGAAAACTATGTGTTATAGTAAAATGTCAATAAAAATAATTTTAAAAAATACTAAGGAGAATGATAGAAATAGTTATTTAAACAATTTTTAAAAATTATAAATTGCTTTTACATAAAAAGTTCTTTAACTTATTATCTTACATCATTCTTAAATTATTGACCATTTATTTGGTATAGTTGACACAATAGGTTGAATATTAAAAATATTAATATTGGTGGCCCAATAATGTTAAAAATTGACACGTTATTATGTTGTCACCATTTGACCTTTTGCACTAGTAAGAAACTATTAGTATTAAACCCATGATATTGATCCAAGAATAAATTACACTCACACTTCCCACTCCATCCTCTTTAAGATATCTTCAACAAGAAACTCAAGCATTGATCTTCTTACACCAAGCTCCACTAACAATTAGCAATTACAATATGTTTAAATGATAAGTGACAACATCCAAAGCCTCCTATTGTATAGGTAAGTGAGAAAATTGATAGTAGAACTTACTAGAAGCTTCCAAAGCCACCTTGTCATCCATAAGTAATGCCCCAAGATAAAATAATCAATGCACAAAGTTGAGATCCCAAGTTTTCCACTACAAAATGCGACATGTTATTGCACATTCTCAAAGCTACCCCCTTTTATACTCATGCGTAGGATTGGCTTGCCCCTATTTCCCCAATCATTAATGACTTTTATAAAACTAAATATATTTTAAAATGATCCCAAATATTTAAATACATTCCTCCAATTAGCCCAATTGACAATGTTCTTAATAAACCATGATTACCAAAGTGGCATCCATATTAAATACATTTTCAATGTCAAATACAACCTCCCCTAGGAAAGTATTGCCCAATTCTAATGTCTAGTGTCTCATATATACATTTACCAAAATATTATTAAATATAAAATTTTAATATGTAAGGTGTATATTTTCTAACACTTTCCCACTTGTTGTATACATTGCATAGTGGTCAAAATAGTAAAGGGACAACCATGGAAAATATCATTACAAAGAGTAAAAATCCCCATAACAAAAATGCATGACTAGTGCTTCTTTGTACTCATGGGCTCCACTAAATTAATTGCAACATCCATATTTATAAAAATTTGCTCTTTTGATACATTAAATGTAAGGTTCTTAGTTAGGCTAGTGGCACTATAAATTCATAATGAAACCTAATTATAACCCAATATCTAAACACAATCTCCATAGCAAAATCTCTTCCTAATATACTTGAGTAGCTTCCATATACTTTTCCTTTGAAGTTGTTGTAGAAAAAGGTAACAACCATAACATATTCACCATTCATCCAACTAACTATACCATATAATATGGTAACCAAATATGGGTGAAGCCACAATAGTGGTTTACAATTTGATGGAGGAAGGAAAACAGAGAAAAAATGGCCCCATGGCAAAAAAATTGGTTTTAGGGGTTCAAATGAACCTACAAGTTCGACCGAACCATAAAGGGGTTCAACCGAACTAGGGTTCAATCAAACCCATCAATCACGGGGCCCACATTTCCTACCCAAAAAACAAAAGGAAAAATGCATATTGAGGGGGTTCGAATGAACCCTGGTTCGCTAGAACCCCCTATTTCTAGTGAACCCCCCTTTTCCCTAATTTTTGACTTTGTTCACACAAAAAACCTAATTTTTTACACTCTAATGCTCAGGTTGAGGATGAAAATGGGGGAATCTTCACAAACCCAATTGGATTCAGGTAGTCCTTGAAACGAGCTATCCAATAAATATAATTTTAATATGTTTTGGTTTTATTATGTATTTGTTTTTTTAGTTTTATTAAACATAGGTTTTTTGTCAAAAATGAAGGTCTCTATTCTGCACATGTGGAAAAATAGCAGATTATCAAAAAAAAAATTGAAAAATATGAGTGCACCAGATATTGAAGTCCTTGATCCAACAAAAAAAAACAATTGAATTTCAATATATACAAAAAAAGGTTCACATGCATGGCTATGCGAGATTGTCATTGGTTTGACTTCAAAACTTGATTAAAGAAAAAATATTCAATAAAAAACTATCTAACCAAGTGCAAGCACTAGATACCAGGATTTACAAATCTAAATTTGAAAGAATTAGAATTTTCCTTCATGGAAAAGAAGTTATCGTTATACGGTATGCGTCACTTTTTAAAAATGCTCTTTTTTGAAAAAACCAGTTTTTGTGGGAGATGGAAAAAGAAGTGCAAGTTGATTCCAAAATTTTTGAAAAAAATATTTTTAGAATCTACAGACAAAATGTGATGAGACTCTAGTTTGCATCATCTTCAAATTCCTCACGGTTTAGCTGCTATAGGTGTCTGAATGTGAAGATGTAGTTAAAAATAAAAATTTCAGTGTCCAGTTTGGCCAAAAATTGTAAACCACTATTGTGGGATCACCCATATCCTTAGGTGAATTATCTTCTATCCACACCTCCTACCTAGAAATTCATAATACTTTGTATATCCATTTTCCTACTAAAGGCCTATCCTCCATGGTAGCAAAAATAAAAAAATTCAATGTGTATCAAAGATACTTGAAGACCCTCTACATTATTATACAATACTCCTTATCCAAGATGGACACACATATCTCCTTAGGACTCCCACTACTTGGGTAATATATGATTGGTGCAAACCATATCAAACTATCAATTGCAATAAAGGATGTGGCTCATATCATCTATATCATTTGGTGTAAAATAATGCTTTAGTCCATTTAAAAAAGTGTACTAGTTGTGTACTATAGATCTCCTCCAAATCCTCATCTAGAAATTTTTTCTTCATATATAAAAGCACAATTCCAAGGTCAAACATAAAAATAATGTATCAAAAAATTGAAATACATTGAAAGAACCTTAACGAAGAATTTTTTTAGAATCTATTTATGTTCTTATTAAGTGTTGTTGTGTGTGAAAAATATGTGTAAATTAAAGTTACCTAAGGCTACATCCAACTATTCTAACTATAATCTACAACAATGTGAGATAGGAATATGAACTAGATTGATAACTATATAAAATTGTAAATTAGAAACATGTAGGACTTGGAAATCAACAAGTAGTGAATTTTAGTGTATTGAAAGATAAAATATAACAAAATAGGTTAAGATACACCTATGCAAATAATTGGTCCATTTGAAAGTTTCTTAGAACTAGCTCTTGAATCTAGCTATGAAATTTGGAAGTGGTTGGATCAAAAGGATAAGACCTTGTCATACGTAAAATGGCCTACTTGAAAATATTGACTAGTCATGACATACACCATGACAACATTGTCTAGGGGGAAGCCTTGACCAAAGATTAGGTACAAAATTGAAACTTGTTAGGTAACCATTAAAAAAATGTCTCATATTTTGAAATAATTTCTCTATTTTTAGTTACCAAAAAGGGTATGCAATTGATAGTAAAATTAGAAGGTCTTGATAAACATAAATAACACAATTTGCATGCAAGCTAGAGAGTTGGAATTGTTACACCTAAAAGATGAAATGGTAATTGTTTGAAATTAATAAGAATAAGTGGAAACATGTGAGAAATAATTTCAAGAGGTCTCATGTCTTGGTATACAAATGATATATTAAAAGTATGTTAGGAAAAATGGTGTCTCAATCTTGCAATTATAATAGGTTAATATATTTCAGTGTGAAGGGGTGAATTGGGGGGTACTCTCCCCTATGGGTTCCTAGGGGCCCATCCCCCTAGTGGGTGGTCCAAGGGCTATGTGACATGGTGGGGGTTTGAGGGAAGTGCCCCTAAAAGCCATATATATATATATTTGTGTGTGTGGGTGAAGCCATAATAGTGGTTTACAATTTGATGGAGGAAGGATAACTGACAAAAAATGACCCCGTGGAAAAAAATTGGTTTTAGGGGTTTGAATGAACGTATAGGTTCAAGTGAACCCATTTAATTTTTTCCCCTCATTTCCAACCCAAAATACCAAATAAAATACACATAGAAAGGTGGTTCACTAGTTCAAGTGAACCCTTGGGGGTTTGATCGAACCCCACTTATCCCTCAAATCTAAATTTTTGCACTTGGGAGCTCAGGTTGAAGATGAAAATGGTGAAGACTTCACAAACCCAATTGGAATTAGGTAGTCCTCAGAAGCTATTCAACGAATATAATTTTAATATGTTTTACTTTTATTATGTATTTATTTTTTTAGTTTTATTAAACATACGTTTCTCACCAAAAATCAAGCTCTCTATTCTGCACATGTGGAAAAATAGCAGATTATCAATTTCTTTTTTTTGAAAAATATGAGTGCACTAGATATTGAAGTCCTTGATCCAACAAAAAAAAATTGAATTTCAATACATACAAAAAAAGTTACATGTTATACGATCGCATTATGTCTGAATTATAATTGGTTTGACTTTGAAACTTGATTAAAGAAAAAATATTCAATAAAAATCTATCTAACCAAGTGGAAGTGCTAGATATCAAAGTTATAAATATAAATTTGAAAGAATTATAATTTTATCCTTCATGGAAAAAAAGTTATGCATTACATGGTGAGCGTCACTTTTTAAAAATGCTATTTTATGAAAAAAACTAGTTTTTGAGGGAGATGGAAAAAGAAGTGGAAATTGATTCCAAAAATTTTGAAAAAAATATATTTAGAATCTAAAGACAAAATTTGACAAAACTCTAGTTTGGATCATCTTCAAATTCCTCATGGTTTAACTGCTATAGGTGCTTGAAAGTGAAGATTTAGTTAAAAAAATTTATTTAAGTGTCCAATTTGTCCAAAAATTGTAAACCACTATTGTGGGATCACCTGTGTGTGTGTGTGTGAGGGGGAAGGAATCCATTAGGAAAATGCTAAGGGAAACGATCAATGCAAGATTGAAATCATAAAACTATCTAATTCAAAAAAACTTAATCTATCATATTCCATAACTCATGAAATGTACAATCTAAGCTATTTGAATGAAATGAGATCCTAAGATATTCAAAAGGAATTCAAACAAACAAAAGAGAGATTACCATCCCATGTTGGAGTGTATTTGCATGATGTTGGGTTGTTTGTATCACTACAAAGCCTCCATTGCTTATGTGCAAAATATTGATGAACGATGCTTGATTGGTTGAAAAAAGGTTGAAGCTCTATCAATGGTGATTGCGACAACACTTTGTTGCATAAGGTAAGTTGAAATTATGATCCATATTTGTGAGGAGAGAGGTTTGTTTTATAGGAAAAGAGATTTTTAATCGACAATTAGGATCATGTTAGAGAATATCCAAATCAATGGTCAAAATGTGTTGAAAGGATTTTGACATGAGAAGATTGTGCAAAGTTGATTGTGCAATTAGGGTGATTGAA
>VDFB02155412.1:0-19382 GCA_007258455.2 Sequoia sempervirens
GAAGAGAACATGGAAAATTCTCTCAAGAATGAAGAAAAAGAGCCTCAAAGGGATCAAGAGGATACAAACAATGAATTGAACACTACATCCCTTGATCAACAAACAAAAATCCCCTCTTAGTTAGAGCAACAACTAAAGAGAAAATCCCCAGTGCTTCTTGATCCTAAGGCTCACTTGGAAGCCATATTAGCTAGAGCTCAGGGTAAGACAAGGGAGAGGAAAAATCCAAAAATCAAGTCCCACATTACAACAAATGTGTCGACGTCTCACATAATCCAAGTGGCAACTCTGACTACAGACAAGGATGTAGACACTATAGAGGCCAAAGAATTATTAGGTGGAAACCATCAACCTAGGCCTTGCTTCTAGAGCACAAAATATTGATGAATTCCAAGGGTCTTTCACTACTATCCTACAACAAATAGAAAAATATCAGGCCATGGAGGAATAGCTGAAAGCACATGTGATTGAATTAATGGCCTTTATACAACAATCGACTGCATGCAAAGAAGAAGCTACAGTAGGATCACCAACACCTGCTCTATTATCAAAAGAAGAAATTAATAAAATGGAGAAAATGAGAACTTGGACCAAATCCGCTTTGGATTGGCTCAAGAGGGTGGCAAAAATAGGCACTAAGTTCATCTGTCACAAGGTTGAAATGCACAATCATTTTTATTATTTTGAAGGATGAGATCATAAAAGAGGCAAAGGTCACCAAGGATTTCCCTTCCTTGTATAATATGATGTGCCCCAAACTGAAGTGCATTTTGAAGTTGTTTGCAACAATTTGGGAGGAAGAAATGGCTTTTTCAAAGGAGGACACTAGCTTCTTGAGGCTTGGTTATTCAATTTTGAGTTCAGAAAGGGAGTTTTGGAGAAATAAATTAGTGAGTTGGATATTGTTTTCACTTATGTCATCAACAATTTGTTAGAATTGTTATTAGATTTTCACCCATGGCTCAATCAGGTAGAAGCCATTAATAGAAAGAAGAAAGGAAAATTACATTTGCTATTTCCCTTACAGTGCATTCATATATACAAATGAAATAACTTATGAGATTACAGAAATACAAATCATCGCATTTATACAGATGCATGAAACATAAGAATATTTTGCAAATTTCTTCTGAAAAGTTATTTTATTGAATAAAAATATTCATTTAACTCACACAAGCCATGAGTTTAACTATTTCTTTCTTATTCAATGCAAAACAAAATCAACATATACATGAATAAGCAAACGAATGAAAACAAAGTGCATGTAAGGAGGGTAACCAGTCATTGCCTGTGAATGGCTAGTTCTATCGAGTCTTCTTGTCTAGCTATTGTCTAATTTGTCCTAGCCTTCCTAGCTCCTTGATACTCCTATTTCCTGCAATAAATCAAAGAAATATGTTAGAGAAACACTCTAAGTAATGACAGGTTACATACCATACATGTTCATCTACTCATACATGTGTAAATTGGTCCTAATTTGCATTAAATAAACATGTGCATAACAAGTGTCCTAGAAAATCATTGGAATTATCAAACACACTTGAAATGCACATATGTTTTCTAACTTGTTTGCTTCATGTGCAGCTACAAGTGCAATCATGTTTTAATTCAATATGAGTAGGAAAATGTGGCTCCCACAAGGGCTGAGCTTAATCATATAAGAAATTTTAAGTAAAAATTACATTGCTCATTGACAATAAGAAGAATTTCAAAGATTCATCAAGAGAGTAACACTGTCTCTGAATATGATACATAATTCAAATCACTATGTCACAAAAAGAAATGCATATTAAGGCAGTGAGGTGTACACATTGGGTTTAGTATCATGCAATAAGTTGAATACATGATTAGTTGAGGATCAAACTGGGTATTCAAGAGGTACTTAACTAGCATATGCAATCATAGGTTCAAAAGACAGTTTGATCTTATTTTCATAAACAAAACCATGGTATTCAACCAGTACAGTGGAAAACCCTATTAAAGGATATCCCAAAATGATGCAACTACTGAATTCAGATAATAAGAAAACATTAAGAAAAGTAACATGAAGTACAACATATTATGAAAATGCTACAAGATTTGGGGAGAAAATGAAGGGGTAATACATTATGTTGTTGTATAAGACAATGAGATCCAAATTTAGCATCTCCATAGAGTACAGTCCTATGAAAGAACATGTATCATAGTCTTTAAGAGGACAATTTTGGAAGGAAATCAAGAGATTAAAATGATAACCTTAGATGGATTCAATATATTGCTAGTGTATCATTCATAGAAACAAATTGTGAATCATTTGGAAAAGACTAAGGCATGAAAGTTTACATGGGGTAATCATAAAAGTCCTTATATGAAAGAGATCATTTATGTCATAAATATAAAAAGATAACATTGCATTGATATCCTTGTGGCAAGACATGAATGGCATAACTCGGAAAGAGAATTCAAGCTTGTGCAAGCTTTGAAAATGACTAAATGATACCCAGAAAAGTACAAGCTTGGCCGTAGCCAATGATTCAATATTATACTATAGAAATTCTCATTTTTCTTGTTCTGATAAGTTGAAGCTTTATTTTCACACAAAAGTAGTGTATGTTTTATCATACAAATGTGAATGCATCATGGATAGTATAAATAGTTTGATAGCCAACTTCTGATTAAAGAGAAAACCCTTGATATGAAGACAAGAAGGAAATAGACACAACCCGTGGCCACAAAGGTACAAAAAAAAATCTTTCGGGGTTTATTTTAGGAAAGAAATCAATAATGCTACAGAAAAAGAAATGCAAAACCCTTGTTTTTTAATTATTCAAACTCAATCCAGAACCATTTTGGGTTTCAAAGTGAAAATGGATATCTAGAGTATAGGCCGCGACTGGGGTTTTTGGGGTGTATTTTCCATAAAATACAAGGAGAAACTTATTTCAGTTTTTCTATAGATTTCTACAAAAGAAAGAATGTTGTAAGGTGTAAATTAGTCTATCCCATAATGAAATAGAAGATACAAGGAAAAACAAGGCATGTTGAATGATCAAACCCTCGACCCAAAATGAGTATTGAAACCCTCAATACCCGTGGCTATACAAAAGGATAAGTTTTTGCATTTGTGAGAAGCCATGGCTAGGGAAATGAGTCTTAAGTGTTTGCATAAAAATATGATTAGTTGTGAAGCCCTCAATGGACCAAATACAATGAATGTTCTAAAATGCTTACTCACATAATCTCCAGAGGAAAACTTATGCAACCTCAGTCAAGTTTCATAAACCCAAACCATGGCAGTCATGAGTGAACATTGAACTATAAAACTCTATAGCCCACAGTTTTGGCTCTTTACAATTCCCATAGATGTCAAAGAAGGTGCAACAAAATGATATATGTTTAACAAAGAAGACATAACTTTCACATATAGTTGTTGCTTACAGATTTTTGCTACAAAAATTCCTATTTTCTTGAAGGGAAATGCTGCAAACAATAGAGAAAATGCAAAATACAAAATGTTGAAATAATTAGTATGCATTTTATGCTAAAGATCTTCAAGGAAAACTTCACGAACAATAAGAAATTGAAAGATCAAGCTCCAAACAGACCTCTGATGGCAGTGCCAAGCTTCCTCTAGAAGCCTTGTGAAAATAAAATGAAAGTTTCATTTTGGTTTAGGGTTCTCATAACCCTAGTCAATCCATGCTTGACATTTTTTGTCATTGTTTTAAAAATGAAAAAAAAAAATGGAACCCGTGAGAGGCTAGAAATTTACCTTATGCCTTATTTTCCCTTCTTTATAACATAAGTCTTTTAAGACTTTTTTTTCTACGTCGAGAGACGTCTTACAATGGCATTTGGTGTGTTCAAAAAAGCTCTACCTTAAATCAAGGAGAGTTCTTCACATCGTGACCCTTCATGTGTTTTTTTAATGTAAATCTTGATATTAATAATAATAATAATAATAACAAAAAAAAAGGGGTTATAAAATAGTAACTACCAATCTGTTAAATATTTAAATTGATTCATTATTAACTCATCAGCATTGTAGGAGAAAGGTTCGGAAACTATTTTTGCATAACCGTTTTAATGTGAATGCATAGTTTTCCACTGAAACCAACCAATTCATTTTTCTACTGCACAGGCAACCAAAGGCCTTGATTTGCGTCTGCTTGCATATTGAAGCCATGATCGAGGTACATTTTTTTAAACACTCCATTCTTCTCTTATTCAATCTAGGCACATTACTTTCTACTGTGTTATGCTTGATTGATAGGTTCTCTTGCATTGTTTTTTCATCCGGATCAGGCTTAGCTTGGATGAGATTTTCAATCTGGTGCATAGTGTAGGAGAAGAATGCATTCAAGAAAGTGAGTTGTTGGCCCTCTTGGAGAAAACAAAGGAGCCCATCTGCTATGCTGGCTTTGAACCCTATGGTTGGGTGCATATTGCTTAGGTATGTTTTTCCATATATTATTTCTTTGTGGGTTTTGGGTTGTGTTTTAATTTTCTTTCATTGGTGATGGGATTTGAACTTTTGACCACGTAGTAGCATTTCCACCAATAGATAAATGCTAAAGAATATAGTGTTTGTGAGATGATTTTAAAAAAAAGTTATGCTATTTCATTTTCTTGTATTTCCTGAATGGAACAGACTAAGAGACGACCTTTTTTTTAATATTATTTAGAAATAGGAGTTTCTATAATTATTTCCATATGCTACTCATACGCTCTTCTCACCAGGACTCCACTTTGGATGCCAATTGGAAAGAGCTCTTCCACTGCAATTCATCACAACAATAAACTGATTAAGACGTATTCGATCCTTTTGATCAATCCAAAAGACAATTTGATATGTTGCAGATTGTCTTAGAAACTTTCAAGATGCAATTGACAGGTATAAAGCTAAATTATAAAACCTTTGTTAGTATACCTACTACCCACGCAAATATGAGAGACTTGGAATGATGCGTGGAATCCATTAAAGCTCAATGGAAAGAGCATTTTGTATGCTTGCATGCAAGAAGTGCGAAAGCATAGATAGGGCGTATGAACCATTTGATAGACACCTCTAGGAAATGTGATCTCATGGTTGCCATGATTGCAAGATATGTATGCAAAGCGTGGAATCTTAGACAAATCACATGAGCCGTTTAGCAAAATGTCATCTCATGGAATGTCATGATTGCAGATTTGTGCAGTTTGCATGCAAAATGAATCTGTTCAAAAGGCTTTAGAAACCCTTGCACGAATGCAATTGCAGAATATCTCATTTATTATTTATGTCAAGAATTGAACTCTACATTTAAACAGTTACAATGATTTGACTCTTGAAGCTCTTTTATTCTAACATAGCCATTTAGCTAGCTGTAACATGAGCCATAGGCCTACTTACAAGAAATTGTTTCCTGGAATATTCAAAGCTGGACTGATCCCTTGAATGGCATGGCAGGTGTGGAGCAATGATAGGTGTGAAAGTGTGGAGCACAGAGTGGTGGTGAATGATAGCCTAAGATGCCTCTCCATTCCATTTTTCCTTAATCCTTCACACTATGTCATGGTCAAGCCTCTGGAGGAGATGGTGAGTGAAGAGAATCCTCGCAAGTACAGGGAATACAATTGGGGAAAGTTTTATAAGCGAAAGAAGGATAGCAATTTTAAAAACCTGGGAGTTGAGAATATACAAATCTACCACTTTAGAATATGACAAGTATGGGATTAATAAGGTGGAATTACCTACTGCCAGAGAACAAACATGGCATAAATATAAGTTGCTACTAGAGAAAAAATTATCTTAGATGCATATATTGTAAATAAAATGGCTTCTATGGAATACTATATGCATATAAAGTCATCTTGTATAGAAAGATTGCATCTCTACAATTTCTTCTATGGAATATAGTCATGGTGTATAGAAAGATTACATTTCTACAATGTCTTCTATGGAATACAGTCATGGTGTATAGAAATACTGCATATCTACAATATATTTTAAATGTAATATTATTATTATTATTATTATTATTATTATTATGCATGTCATTGTAGTGTTACTAATTATATATACTCTTAAAGGTCTGAAATATTAAAAAGTGATTGGTAATAATTTGAATGTCTATTTAAATACTAAATAGTTGAATGGTGAAATAGTTATTGTTTTTATTAACTAAAATTTAATTTTGATTATTGAACTATTTCATAATTAAAAATAACTCTCTTGCTACATTTTTATTCTTTATTTAATTATCTTGATTTTATATGTTTTGGAATCCCCAATATATTCACCACTCTAGCTTATCTCACTTGACATATTAGAGGGAGGGGAAGAGATAGAGGCTAATATAGAGAGATAGATAGACAGGGATAGGAAAAGAGATAAAGAGATAGGGAGAGAGATATACATAGAGAAGGATATGGATAGAAAGATATAGAGAGATCAGTGAGAGGGAGATTGAGTGAAAAATAAAGATAAAGATAGAGTAGAAGAGATGGAGGGAGATAAGGCGTGAATAAGGTAGAGGAAGACATTTCTAGAGATAGGGAGAGAGATGGATGGGTAGAGAGAGGGAGACATTTTTAGAGATGGAGGGAGAGAGAGAAATATAGAGGTAGATATCAAGATGAATATAGAGCGATTGAGGAAGAGTGAGACAAGTAGATACAGGTAGAGATGGATATAGAATGGGAGAGGAAGAGGGAGAAAAATAGATAGAGATATAGAGAGAGATAGAGGGAGAAATAAAGATAGATAGAGATACAGAGATAGAGGGGGAGAGATAAAGAGTGATAGATAGAGAGGAAGAGATAAAGATATAAGGAGGAAGAGGGAGAGATAGAGAGAGATATATGGTGAGATAGAGTGATATAAAAAGAGATATAAGGAGATATAGAGAGAGGGAGAGGGAGAGAGATAAAGAGAAAAATAGAGAGAAGTAGGGAAAGATAAATAGATAGAGGGAGAGATGGAGTGAATAAAATAAAGAATGAAGAAGGGGGAGAGAGGGAAAGGAGATACATGTAAAGGGATAGAGATAGAGAAATAGATGTAGAGAGATATAGATAGACAGAGATAGAGGAGTGAGGGAGAGAGAAAGAGATAGAAGTAGACATAATGAGGTATAGATAGAGAGGAGGGGAGAGATAGGGAGATAGAGATGGAGGGGGAAAGAGTGAGAGAGAAAGAAGGTGATAGAGATAATTGATAGAGAGGTATAGATAGTCAAAAAGATAAAGAGATAGAAATAAGGGGAGATAGAGAGAGAGATAGATAAATTAATAAGATAGAGAATGAAGAAGGGGGAGAGAGGTCAAGGATATATATATATATAGAGATGTAGAAATAGATGTAGAGAGACATAGATAGAAAGAGATAGAGAGCTCGGAGTGAGAGAGAAAGAGAGAGAAACAAAGAGGTAGATGTAATGAGCTATAGATATAGAGGGGGAGGGAGAGATAGGGAGATGGAGATAGATGAGGCAAGAGTGAGAGAGAAAGAAGGTGATAGAGATAAGTAATAGAGAGGTATAGATAGGTTGAAAGATAAAGAGATAGAGATAGAAGTAGGGAATGAGAAAGAGGAAGTGTGTGTGTATGAGTGAGAGAGATATGGAGAGGGATATATATTTACAAATAGAAGATAGACAATGAGGTGTTACAAACACACAATATTAATATTATTGTCATTTTGAATTCTTACAATTGATATCTCTCGATGTTTTCTATATAGACTATGTAATAGGATAGATATGCTAGTTTATTATTTTTTGCATATATTTAAAAATGTAAAATATTTACCTTAGTGATAAACATAAATGCCTAAGGGTAAAATATTATTTTGATGCAAATTATTAGAAGCTCTCAGCATAAAAGGAAAAAGTTATGCTTTGAGTTATGATTCCAGAGAGAAAATAGGAGCATGTGTTTATATGACCAAGTCTTGGGAGAGAAAGATGGAGGGTTTTTTATGATTTGCTAAGAATATGGGGAGGTTGATATTAGTTTGCAAACATAAGGAGGGCATTTAGAAGGTTTTAATTATTTTTGAGAGATTTTGGAGAGCAATTTGTGGAGTCATTATGGTGGAATTGGTCAAACAAGAATTTTTCATGCATATTGATGCCTTTTGGAGTGGATATGGATGCTATATTTTTGGCTTTTTAGGGGCTTACAAAAATGAGGTTTCTAGAACCTTTTTGAGTGGAGCTACTTGAAACTTTGTAATATATTACTTTTGTAACTCATTATGACTTAGTTCTAACTTAGGCTTTTCTGTGGAGTGACTCATTTTGGAGTCCTTGGAGGAAATTCAGAGTTTTGTAACTCATTTGCAGGCATGTACTATAGTATTTTACCTTTGAATTTCAATAAGATGCAGTGATTTTGACCTTCTCAACACTATTTCTTGTGTGTAGTTGGATGATTGATGTATTTTTTTGTGATTTATACTCTAATCCTTGGATGTATGTCTCATTTTTGAACACCTCTAAATAGAGAAATGCATAGTTTGTGTAGGTCATAAGTTGTGTCATGATGTTTATTAGTGATTAGTTGTGAAAGTTTACAATTTTCCTTCTAATTCTATGAACACCAAAACCTTCTTATGAAATATTTATACATGAACATGTAAAAAGGTTTGCTTTGAGTCTCTCAGTAAGCTACTTTATTGAGCTCATTGTGTATGTTATGCAATAGTGTTTGTCACAAAAGATTTGGTGTTTCACATTTTAAAGCATTAGGGGTTAATATTTTTTCTGCTTATGATATCTTTCTCCCCTTTTCCTCAACAAGTTCAATAAACTAGTTTTAGGTGATAACTAATAGGAAGTCGGCCTTCTCCGAAGGTTGACCTCTGCTTATAAGTGACCCATAGCTTTAGAGGTCTTCCCATGTTTCTCTAAAAATGTTAAGTCCTATAGCTTAAACTTGTTAGATCATGTAGCTTAGCTAGGGTGCAATTTCAATAGTTAACAAGAATGTGATGAAATCTTGGAGTTGCTCACCGGAGATAAAATGTCAGCTCAAGAATTAGATCTCAAATCAATTAAACGTGGATTCTTGAAGAAGATGGAGTAGGGAGTCGACAATATTTTTACTACAAATTTTATGGACTTTGTCACACGATCCTTCACATGATTAGATCAGATCATTCAGGCAAGAGATATGTGTGTAAAATAGCATGATGAGCTAATGGAAGAATTTTGAATGATTGCTTACAATATCAACAAGTCAGATTTTTTAGAATGGGCTAAACTTTCGGCTATTATAAGGAAATTTGTCCACTATGGTTTAGTGCAAAAAGAGGCTAGAAACCCCATAATAGAGGACAAATACTTGTTAAAGTATCTACAAGACAAAATTGGCTAAAAGATAAAATAGGGAAAAGACAAATAGTGGCAAATTTTATATTGTAAAATTTTGTACTTGTATTGGGTGATGTGAAAACCCTAAGTTATAATGAATCTAATCCATTCATTGGAAATTAATCTTGGCCATTCATTTAGCTTTTAGAAAACTATAAATAGGGGCATCCTCTCATTTTCAAGAGAGAGATGAGTTGTTGTAAAAGACATTTTGCAGCAATATATAAGAAAAGCATTGAAATTTGATGGTTTCTTGGTGTATTGCTCTTTATGTGTGCATGATTCAACCTCGATATTTCATTTCAATTTAGCTTATTTATTGTTTACTCTCATTTTCAACTTGTTAGCTAATGAGTATCTTTAATGGTGGTCATGTGTTGTAGTATTTGATGCACTTCCAGCTCATGCTTTTTATGATTTATTGATGATAAGTCACTTTGTAAAGCTAGTCTAAGCTTATTCATTTGCTACACCTAAGCTCAATTGTATATTCATGCTTAATGGATGAATGTTACAGTTTGAAAATCTACAAAGAACCTTAGAAGATGGCACTAGTTTTGTGATACTATAGATTAATGTTGGTTAAGCAAAGCTTAGTTTTTGAGGAGTCTATCTACTGCAATACTTGCTATTGTTGCTACCGTTCATAGATTTAGAACTAGTATAATATCTAAACCCTTAAACCTTTTGAATTTTCTTTAAAATTTGAGTTAAATTTAAGTTTCCAACATCACTACATAGCTAAATCTAATGAACAAGATGAGTTTCAAACTATTGTTATAAATGTGTTGCTACTGTACACCATTTCTAGAATTCTAAAACTTAATTATAGACCCATAACTTCCATGCTTTTTCAACCATAAAGGCCTCTTGTGATTACCAACAAATCACACATCATCAACTGAGTTGTTTAGGCACTGTCATGACCTAACATCTGAGAGAACTTGGGGTGATTTTCTAAAACTTAGTTGCAGATTATTACCTTTCAAGAGAGACATTACACTTATATTTTTTCTTTGTTGAGAATTGAAAAACACCCATTAACAAAACTAGCGCTAAAAGGAGGGCCTTTGGATGAAGTTGAATCAAATTGGGTCGTTCTCTCTAGAAATATTTTACAGGGTAACCAAATCTACACCAAATAAAGGAGAGTTTCAAAAATTAAAGACCCCTACTAGGAATTGAAGAGCCAAGAAAGGGGATGCTTCAACATCAACACCACCCACTTGACCTCCATCTCCTCTATCTCCATTATCCCCCTCACCTCAACCAGCTTCTTCTCCATTTATTGGCCACATCCAGACTATTGCAGCCACCATATCTTAATCACAAGTTGTCGCAACTCAATGCTCCAAATTCTACATGAACAATCCTTAGAGGACAACTGAAGAACACATCAAAATCTTCCAAACTGCCCTCAAGGACAGACAAATTGAACATGAGGATGTTGCTTGCAGGAATTTCCCATATTCATTAGGGGAATAAGCATTTTATTGGTATATCCATCTACCTATAGGATCCATCACTTCATGGGACTAGATGAAGGATATATTCTTGCAAAAATTCAAAATTCTAGTCAGCCCCACAAATCTATACCAACAATTTATGTCCATTAGAAGGGAAGTTAATGAGCCAATTAGCTCCTTCAACAACATATTTCATCAAGCATATATGAGACTACAACCACCCTATGTGGCTAATGATGCTTCAACAAGAGTAGTATACTATGCTACCTTAGATAATCTCACCTTAGCCTTAGTCAAGCAAATGCATCAACCCCCTGCACATTTGGTATATTTCTATGCAGAAGCAGTTAAGGAAAGCACATATTTGGGACAACATTTGACTAGTCCACTACCCTCATTGGGACCTACTACCAATCCTAGACAAGTCCATGGGGTTGACCATGCCTTAGCCAATCAAATGCCATCAATGATTCAGGTCCCTCAGCTGCCTATTGTGCCACATCCAGGGCCTCCATTGAATCAGGCTCCACCAACACCCAGTTATCTACAAAACTCAAATCAGAAAAATTATTCGCAACAACCCAACATACCTTTATACTTGTAGAATTTTGAAGTTTCAACTGCTTAGCAAAATCTATCCATAACACATCTCATCTTTCTCCAAAATTTTGTACCAACACAAAGCAATTCAGACAGGGAACAAATTGATGAATTGGTTGAGCAAGTAAAGAAGTTGACCACCCAGGTTACTCACTTGAGAAACCAAAAAAATTAGCTACAAGCATCTCAAATAAGCATTCAAGCTAACTACCATCGAGACAATCATGATTCAGGCCCAGATTCAAGGTAGAATTATGAACGAGGTCAGAATTCTAGGAAAAGCTTCGAAAGAAGGCAACCCCAAAGGCATAATTGAATATGGAATACCAAACCCTATAATGGAGGGGTTCCTACACCGCTCGACCCACCTACTAGTGCCGATAAATCAGAAAGTGGAGTATACTTGGCTGAGGCAGCATTATCTAGATGGTGTAGGATCCATCAGACCAATAGGCATTTTGAGCTCAAATGTCCAAAGTTTCAAACTATTGCTACAATCTTTCAAGTGGAGGGGTAAAATGTTGTTGATAATTTAGGTTGCAGAGAAATAGTGCCCTCAGAGCCATATGATTCAGTCTTGGTGGTCAACCACGCACCCTTCCCTATGATAAGAATGAACTTGAGGAGTCTATAGAAAAGGAAGGTGAAGCAAATGAGGTATGTAATGAAGGAACTTTATCTCAAATGTTTAATTCAATAGATAATGGTCCTAAAGATGAGGAAGAACAATGAGAAGAAGAGGTTCACATGTTTCGCCAATGCCTGACCCCTTATAACTTGACGAATAGACAAGCTGGTGGTCCATTTACGACTTCCATACCATCAAATAATTTCAACATGCCACCTAATCCAAATGCTAGCAATAACGCACCTTATCCTAGGGTTCTTGCCCTATACTTCAATAGGAATAAGCAACATGATCTTGCCAAAGAACTACACACTGATTTCAAAAAAAGCAATCCATCTGAGGTGGATGTTGAATAGATAGGAGAATATGTGGCAGAAGAGCTAAAGAAGGTGAAAGGGAGCCTGTCAGCTTTTGAATTGTTAAGAGTACTTGCCATTAGGAATGCCTTCTTTCAATCAATAAATGGGACAACATCATCAAAGTCATCCTAAGATGCGGCAGAAAAGAGGGTCACATTTGACACCTCTAACAATGAGCTAGTAATCAAAGAAATCATGGGGAAAAAGCTTGATCAGTAGGCCAGTAAGGATCAACAATCAGATAAGCAGCCAACTAAGGAACAAAATTAGATGAAAATAAAAGACAAAGGCAAGGAGAAAGATAAGGCTTGGGTAGCCCAAGCTGATGTCTCTGTAGGTTTGTTCCAAGGAAGGATGGAGACCCCTCCTTTCTTGCTGATGATCCACGTGTTTGGAAAAAATCTGCACAACTGCCTACTAGATTTTGGGGCCTCAACAAATGTCATGTCATGCAGTATGCAAGGCATTAGGCATAACTCCTACACTGTCAAAATGCAAGGAGACTCAGCTAGATAAAATTGAGGTTAATGTGGTGCGAGAAATGAATAGGATCCCTATGTAGGTGGCAGCAGACCCAAGGGTGCAACGGGTTATTGATATCCAAGTTGTAGACATCCCCAATACCTATGGTATGATATTGAGAAAAGATTTCACCCGGGATCTCAATGGTTATACTTCAACTGATTATTCACATATATGGCTACCTTGGAAGGGGCTACCCAATCAGATTTAGATTAAACATGAGCCCAAGATGATATTTATGATAATTGAGTACAACAAGATGAATGAAGTGTTGTTTGCAGAAATAGAATTGGGGAATTATCTCCCAGTTATGTACGAAGGTGAATAAGAGGAGGCATAAGTTCTTGTGCTGTGTCACACCTCTCCCAACTTAACCACCATTCCTAATAGCACAGAATCATTGATTGAATCTGATAATGAATATTTTCAAGAAGATGGCAGCCTAGGCTTGTTTGATGGCTTTTAGGAGTTCATGCAGAAGTATGTACAATATCAGCTCAGTCTAGGAGCTAGAATGGATTTCAAGGAGCTATTACTTCCTAACTAGTGCAAAATACACGATGCACCTCATTCCAAATTTAAGTGTTATTTGTGCCCGATAGTGGTAGATCACATTAAGAGGTAGATAACTTAGGTAGAAGTTTTGAAGGGGAAGCAAGATCAAAACCAGTTTGAATGTAAACAACTCGAGGGTGAAGGATTGGATGTGCTGCCTAGAATTGAGGTGTGCCCTATCAGCCCCAAAGGAGGATTCCCTTCCAAGTTTTGGATGTTGCACTTCGATGGATCCAAATCCAAGCAAGGAGCAGGATTAGGCTTCGAGTTAATCAGTCCCTTGGGTAAAACCTTCTTTGTTGCACATAAATTGTAATTCTATTGTACCAATAATGTAGTAGAGTATGAAGCATTGGTGCATGGATTGTTGATGGCACTACGAAAAAGGGTCAAAATATTGCAAGTATTTGGGGATTCAGATCTAGTTGTCAAATGAGTCAAAAAATTGTACTTATTCCATGACCAAAGGTTAGCTAACTATAGGCATAGGGTGTGGGATTTGATAGAAGGGTTTGATGCCTTTAATATCCAACTAATCCCCTGAGGTAAGAACCAAACCGCTGATGCATTATCACAAGCAACCAGCACCCTATAACCTTTTTCATTAACTAGCCTAAAGAATTTCATAGTAGAACTCACCCCCACCCTGTATGTGCCTAACAATGTGACCAATTTTCAAGTGTTTGAGGATGACAAGCATATCCTAGATTTCATTACCAACTCAGATGTGTTTTCCTCCCAGATCATAGATGGAGTAGAACCCATGGAGGCTGAACTCGATATAGAAGGGGTCATTAACTTAAAGAACAACACAATACCCATAGTTATAGTTCATTTAGAAAGGATCTTTGACCTTGACCATATAAGGGATCAATATGATCAAGCCAAAACGAACACCATAGACAACCAATGTGATGCACATAATCTAGGTACTATAGAAAATGTAAAGGATGTTTTTATTGGAAAGGTCTACACTCCAGAAGAAAGGAAAGGGATAATTGATGTATTTTAGATGTAACATGATGTGATAGATTAGGGTTATGAGGACCTCAAGACCTATGATACTTCAATCATCACTCACACTATCCCCCTCAAGCTAGATGCAAAGCCCTTTAGGCAGCGACAACGACCAATCAATGCATTGTTGGAACCTATTATTTTCAAAGAGGTGAAGAAGTTGCTATCCACATGTATTATCTTCCCTATCTGACATTCCACTTGGGTGGCCAATTTGGTTCCAACCTGAAAGAAGAATGGAGAAATTAGGCTATGCATGGATTTGAGAAATTTAAATAGAGCCTTGAAAAAGGATAACTATCCAATGCCTTCATTGGATGAAGTATTGCAAATTATCAATGGCTCACAAATGGTGTACTTCCTTGATGGATACTCGAGCTACAACCAGATAATGGTGCAGTATGAAGATAGACACAAGACTGCCTTCACTACAAAAATGGGATACATTTTCATACAAAAGGATGCCTTTTGGCTTAATCAACATAGGGGTGACATTTCAACGTTCCATGGATATTTCCTTCAAGGATCTGATTGAAAAATGCATCATCATCTACAAGGATGACCTCATGGTGTTTTTAAAGAAGAGAGGAGATTACGTCTAATTTATGTAAGGTCTTCCAAAAGTGCAGAGAAGTTGGTATTTCATTAAATCCAAAGAAGTGTATCTTTGGAGTAACTGAGGGGAAATTGCTAGGTCATGTAATCTTGGAGAATGGAATATCAATTGAAATAGAATGCATTCAAGCTATCTTAAAGATTCAACCCCCTAGAAGCAAGAAAAAAATGAAGTCCTTCTTTGGGAAGATTAAATTTGTAAGGAATTTTATCACAGGGTTTGCTGAGATCATGAAACCACTAAATGTTATGCTTAAGCAGGATGCTAAGGTCAAATGGATATCAGAGGAAAAATAGGCTTTTGTAGAAATAAAGAAGGCCATCATAGACACTCCTGTCTTAGTGAGCACCAATTATACAAAGTCATTCTATATATACTCATTCACCTCAGATCACTCATGTACCAGCATGTTGACATAGAAAGACAACCAAGGAAGTGAGCACCCTATTTCCTTCATGAGTGCTCCATTGAAGGATGTTGAATTGTGCTATCCCAATGTTGAAAAGAAAGCATATGTCTTGGTCCACAGAGTCAAGAATTTTAGGCACTACATCTTGATGAATAAGGCGTTTTCTATTGCCCAAACCTAGCCGTTAAGATATTGCTCATGAAAAATGAGCTTGGGGAAAGGTGAGCAAAGTGGGTTACATTGTTGTAGAAGTATGATATGAAAATACAACCTATGAAGTTGGTTCGAGGTCAGGCTCTTACACACACGATGGTAGAAACTGAACCAAAACTCACTTCTCAGGAGTACAACTTGGAGGATGTTTCTCCAGATGATTGGTATGATGACATCATATACTATCTGCTAAACTACAAATTCCCACCACACTTACAAGGGGTCCAAAAATGAGCTCTCCAGTTAAAAAGTAGCAGCTATATGCTAAAAGGTGCCATGTTGTACAAGAAGAACCATGAAGGGATCTATCTTTGGTGCCTAGGGAAAGCTGAAGCGGTTGAAGTACTCAAGGAATTTCGGAATGGTACATGGATTTGGTCCTTCCACAACCCACCAGATTCTATGAGCTAACTACTACTAGCCTACACTATTCAAAGATGCTCACCATCATAGTTAGGCCTGTCATGTTTGCTAGATTGCTGCCACCCGAAAGAGGTATGTTATTGTTCCATTATAGCTGGTTGTTGAGGTAAGGCCATTCGCCTAGTGGAGACTAGACTTCATTGGTCCAATCAACCCACCATCTTCCATGGGACACATGTACATTCTAACTGCAACTGATTATTGTACTAGATGGACAGAGGCTATTGCTTGTAGACCATGTACAACAAAGGTAGTAATTAATTTTCTTGAAAGCTATATTATCAATCATTTTGGATGTCCTTTTGCTATTGTATGTGATAATGGTTTGGCCTTTCCTTCTCTCAAATTTGTGGGTTGGGCTTTCAATTATGGAATTGTGCTAAAATTCTCATCAAAATACTATCCTCAGGGTAATGGGCTAGCTGAGTCCACTAACAAAAATTTGTTGACAGTGATCTGTAAGCTGCAAGATAAGAACCCAAAGGATTGACACACCTAGTTATGGTTTTCTCTATGGGAAAACTACACCTGACATAAGGTAGCCTTAGGAAATTCCCCATACCACCTCATTTATGGTCTAGAACCTATTTTCCTGATCTATATTAAGATTCCCACGTTGTAATTTATCAACACCTACTAGATGAGGAGGGAGAATTTCTTGAAGCCCAACTGGCTAAACTATTCTACCTAGAAGAGAAATGATACGAAGCTGTAGAAAAAAATTTCAAACATTAGGGCATAGTCAAATGATGGTTTGATCATAGAGCCAAGGTCAAGGCCTTTAGAATTGTTGATCTAGTGTTGTATTGGGATAAGTACTGTGAGAAGAAAGGAGGACATGACAAATTCAACAAGCTTTGGCTTGGCCCCTTTCAGATTTCTAAAATCCTAGGAGATAATAATTTTTGCCTGAAGACCCTTATTGGAGAAGATGTCCCATTTCTGGTCAATGGGCAATACTTGAAGCATTATTTCCTTGCCCGAGTTGTTCTTGCTCACCCCTGTACATAGTTAGACTAGGTGCCTTGCTTTGTGTTTTACTTTAATTTTCTTTCGCTTGTTTTGTTGGTTTTTTTTTGCTAGGGGGTGTTGTTCAGTCTTAATGTGGTGGTTGTGCTTGACATTGTTAGAGGGACCACTTTGTTGTGCATTTGTATTTGTTCCATGGATAAGTATTCATGAGTTATCAAAGATATTATGTTTGCTTCTGTGAGGCAAGCTTCCTCAACTGAACTATTGCTTGACCGAGAAGGAAACCCTTGTTTGAATCCTTTCACATTTATCCTAGACCTCCTGCAACACATATCTTTAATGCTCCCAACGGGCTATAAGGTAGTTATCATGAGGCCTTAACAAGTGAAAAATCCTAAGTCTGCTTCAGTGACCACTGCAATCTCCAAACCCTATTATAGGCCTCATGAATTATTCAGTTGTGAAAAGAAATTAAAAGGTATAAAAGCATAAAAAGAAAGAAAAGAGAAAAGAAAAGAAGGAAAATTGATAAATAGGTAATTGTGTGGGTGTGTGAACAACTCTATTGAGGCTATGGACAACTGGCTGGCAATAGAGCAATGTTTGTGGGGATTGTAGCGACAACCTCATCGGGGCTATGGATGGCTGACTGGCACCAGGGCAATGTCCAGGATACTTTTGAAGTTAGATTACCTATGTAGCTTGTCCTAGTTGATTAGTTGCTTGCCTCTATAGTTTCCATGGGAGGGGAATTAACTCATCATGCACACACATTTCTAAGATGCTTGTGGCTCAATTCAATTAAGGATTTTATTCTTGTTTGAGCTTCAAGTTCAACTGATGATGTCTTGCTTTTTGTTTGCAAAACTAGGGATTTTGGGTTCCGAATGAATCCTTATCCCTGGAATACTCAAGAGCGTTCACCAGAAAAGTCACCATTTGTTGTGCTTTCTGCACACATGCTCCGCTTGGATTGGGGACCCCCCTTCTTTTTTCTTTTCCCTTTGTTGGGTCAGACCACATTTGCCTCGCTTTTTGTGCCCCTACTTTATAGCCAAATTGATCAAATGCCTTCAATTTGCAAATTTCCATCATGATTGGCCAATTTCCAAAGTTTCTTGAAGTTTGGAGAGGATGAAAAAAGTTTCATGCGGGTTTCCCTTATGCAGAAGTTGTGCCTCCTTTTACCATTCATGGAAATTGTACTATGAGTCTTTGTTTGCGAGTCGCTGCATGTGAAACACCATCTCCACAACACCATTCTCTACATCACCCACCTTTCATTTTTCTGCAAGGGACTTTTACTCACCAGCTTCTGCCCTTCATCTTTTTGCCCCATACTTTACATGCTTTTCAAAATATCTACATTTATGGCTCACATTTATGGCACCGAGGTTTATAAATATGGGACTTTGACTTGTCATTTTCATCCCTACGCATTTAGAATTTGAAATTGAGTAAGTTGTTGCCTATGCTAACAACTTCAACGATTGAAGCATTGTGATTATTTTTCCCTCACTTGGCAGTAGTTAGGGATCACTCCCATCTTTCTTCATTTCTATGTTTTTGAATTTGCTAAATGCCTAGGGGGTTGTTTAGATGGTTAGGCACACAATAGTGTTTGATCAAGTTTGGACAAGAATAAACTAGTGGCCCCATGTCCATGTTTGATGTAACTCATGGATGAACAAACACTATTATAGTTGAAATTCCAAGCCCTATTTTGTGGCAGGTAGCAAAACCTTCCTCCAAAACCCAAGAAGACTTTTAGTGTGAATTTTCTTGTGGGTTCTCATCCATATGAAGAAGTCTTTGAAATGCCATTCAAGATGGAATGAATGTTAACGGCCTATGCATCTCTTATTCCCACAAGAAAACTCATGGTTTTTTCAAAATAGTTGAAGGTTAAAAGGAATAAACTCTCAAAATTCAAAACCCTGAATTCCTCCATGCAGATTTTCACTGGAGAGAAGACACAAAGCCCAAGCCATTCCACTATGGCGAAACCCTAACGACCTCTTGACTGGCGGATCCCACCCATTTGTTTGTTGTGAGTGTGTCAATTAAAACAATCCAAAATTAGCTAAGTCTTTGTCCAAAGTGGAGTTTCCCTTACAGAACGTCATTGGCAGGGAGCCACAGGACCAAGGTCATTGTTAATAGAAAAACTAAAATGGCTTTCTCATCAATGACTTACGCCCTGACCGTTTCCACAAACATTGAAGCTTATGTCTCCAAAATCATTGTCCTAAAGTTATTGTAGGTTC
>VDFB02155416.1:0-10332 GCA_007258455.2 Sequoia sempervirens
GCATTCTAAACTCAAAAGTTTGTACCCACTCTTCACCGAATATTGGTCAGTGCTTGAGGCACACCATATGACCTGATCCGGCTCCCCCGAGATGAACAACGTCCTTTTGCTCAATTCAAATACCAACCTCTCCTAAATATGCACTTGAAGAAATTCAAAGAATTTCCAAGACCATTGTCACCTCCCTTTGGTAACATGAACATGCAAATAGCCCCGAATAGAGTCACCGTACGCCTGTTTAAAGGGGTCAATTGCTTCTTCCAGTTCAGGGATTTCGCTTAGAGTTAGGTAAGTGTTCCAAGATTCCTCCCAAAAAGAAGCTTTCCTTCCATCCCCGATCTTCCATGAAATGTGATCACAGACAATGTCCCTGGATTTCAAGATGAAATTCCAAATCGATGAGCCTCTTGGTGGATTGGCAATTGTGAAAACACATTCGGGATCCAGGGAGTCTAAGTATTTTTCTCTTAAGATTTTACTCCATAGTGCTTTTGAGTGTTTATACATGTTCCAGGCTAACTTGGCCCCAAAGGTTGTATTATGCTTTTTTAAGTCCTTTACTCCAGCCCCGCCCTGCTCGTTTGATTTGGTAACCATTTTCCATGACAACAGAGGAATGTGTTTCTTCTCATGTGTCCCATCCCAAAGAAGTTTTCTTTGTACCCCTGTTAATCTCCTAGATGCCTTGCTTGAAATCTCTAGGCATGAGATCATATATATTGGTATCGCAACCAATACTGCCTTGATCATCGTAAGTTGACCCGCCAAAGTCAGCTAACGACCCTTCCAACCATCAACCTTGGAGCTACATTTGTTCACAGTGTCTTCCCACTATCCATATCTTGGAGCACCTTCCAGCAAGGGAATGCCCAGATATTTGGTTGGTAGCTTACCCATGTTGAAGCCCAGAAGATCCACCATTTGAGACCCCAATCTTCTTGGTGTGTTGAACAAAAAATTGCTTGATTTATCTTTATTTATTATTTGTCCCACCTGCTCACAAAAAGAATCTAATACCCCTTTGATTGCTTTAGCTTCCTCAAGAGACAACATCCCATACAACATCGTGTTATCTACAAAAAGTTGATGGGTCATGGCTGGCAATGATTCAGAGATTTTTATGCCCCTCCATATAAGCTGACAATGTGTTTTTGCAACCTTTTTGCTCAACGCCTCAGCCATTAGGATGTAGAGAAATGGGGAAATAGGGTCACCCTAATGCAATCCTTTTACACCAGCAAAGAAGCCACAAGGAGCCCCATTGATTAACATCGAATATCTTGGTGTGGAGATACAAATAAAGACCCAGCGCATCCAATCCTTCAAAAACCCCAACTTCTTGAGCACTTCCATTAGAAATCTCCACCGGATCCTATCATAAGCTTTACTCATGTCAAGCTTTATTATCATGCCCCCTTGTTTTGAATGCTTCAAAGAGTGCACCGTTTCATGGGCGATTATGACCCCATTTGTAATACTCCTGTAGGGAACAAAACCACTCTACTCCATTGAGATTAGCTTTGGGAGGATTAATTTTAGCTGATTTTCCATTACTTTAGTGATTATTTTGTATATGAAATTGCACAAAGCTATGGGCCTGTATTCAACAAAGGATTTGTTGTTTTCTCTTTTGGGGATTAGGGCAATATTGGTGTTATTCAAATCTTTCAGCATCGTCTTCTTCTTCCTGGACTCCTCTACCACCCCATGTATTTCATCCCCCATGAAATCCCAACAGTATTGGTAAAAGAAGGCATTATAGCCATCTGGGCTCGGTGCTTTATTTGGCTTCATTTGAAACAGTGCTACTTTCACCTCCTCTTTGCTGATCTTTTCATACAATCTTTGGTTGTCTCCCTGGGATACGATGGGTTCGATGGCTTCTGTTGAATTCAAATTGAGTGGATCAGCCTCCTTATCACCCCCCAATAGGGAAGTGAAGTAGTCCATTCCCGTCTTTTGGATATTAGCCTCCTTTGTAATCCATCCACCAGCACCATCCAATATTTGATGAATCATGTTCGAAATTTGCTTAGTTTTAGTAGAATTATGGAAGAAATTGGTATTGAGGTCCCCTTCCATCAACCATGTGTCCCTTGATTTGGAATGCCAATATATTTCTTCCCTCAAGAGTAATTCATTATATTCCTCCTTAAGTGCTTTCTCCTTTTCAAATTCAAAGTTCATCATCCCCTGACTTATAATTGTCTCACCCAAAGCGGCCAGCTCTTGCTCCACCCTTTCTTTTTCTTCGAAGATATTCCTGAAGGCCTGTTTGTTCCATTCACGAAGATTCCCTTTTAGTCTTTGTAACTTTTTATAAAAAGTGAGCATCTTTGACCCAGCTATCTGAAGTGGTTTTGTCCACCAATGTCTAAGCATTTCCTGAAATTCGTCTGCCCTTATCCACATTTTTTCAAATTTAAATTGTCCCTTCAGAGGCTTTGAATCTTCTTTGATTAGGAAGATGATCAGGTACTGATCAGAGATTGTAATTGGCCAAATTGAGGCCATTGGGATTAGATTACCCTGCAGCCAATCCTCAGAGACTAGGTATCTATCTAGTCTTTTGGCTATGTTAGTAAAGTCCCTTCTCCTATTATTCTAAGTATATACCCCATTAGTAGTTTTTATATCAATCAGATTGTTTTCTTCTATGAAATTCAAGAAATCCTTCTGTGATTGCATTACTTTCCTTGATCCCCCTAGTTTTTCTTTTAGATCGGCAATTGCATTGAAATCCCCCCCATCACCACCTTTCTATTACCCTTATTATTTGAGATATGATTCCACAACAATTTTTTTTCTTCGGTTTTGGTGGGGCCATATATATTATGAACTTCATATTTTGCTAGAGTTACCAAATTAGTGACTTCCAATTTCATCTAGTTTTTGTTTGAATTTAAAAGAGATACATTTATTCTTGGGTACAATATGCGGGATCATCATGGAAAAACTTGAGGGCCTTAAGTGGCAAAAAATTTAGAAAAATCAGAGTCAATCAACTTGGCGTAAAAATTTGAATAAGTTATTTATATTATTTCAAAATATGTAAGAATAGAATCTGTAGAAAATTGGTGCAGGTTTCTAAACTACTATATTTGTTTAAAATATATATATATATGTTGGTGAAAATTTGAAATTTCAATCGCATTAGTACTTAAATTCGAGGGAAAAAGTAAAGTAGGTGTATGTCGACCACCTAACCACAATAAAATGATAATATTTTTAATAAGATTTTACCATAAATTAAGGGGACTCATGTCACCGATGTGATGCATATTTTTTTGAATTTTTTTTCCATTAAATAATTAATTGAATTTTTATTTTAACTTTTAAAAAATTAAAAGCTGTATACGACACCTTAACTTGGTCAAGAAACTTCATGAAATTCATTTTTTTTTTTTTTTGTCTATATTATCGCGAGAAGCATAGAATGTGACACATGTTTTGGATTCAAAATGTGATACAGTTAGAAGGTTGCCGTGTTTTCAATCAACCTATCTGTGGGACTTTAGTCATAATTCAAAATAGAAAATAAATAATAATTACTTATTAAATTCAAATTAAAATTATAATTTATATTGGTGCAAACAGAATCGCCCCCAAAACCCTTTTTCCATTTCATCAATTTGGGTTAAAAGAGTCATCAGCCACATACCATCATATTGCCACTTTTTGGCCATCATGATCTGCGCCTCATTTGAGCACCATAGCACACCACAAGACCTCCTTATGCACCCTCATCATCCACAAAACAAACTTCCCTCAGCACACTGCAGGGAAAAATGTTTGCTATAGCGCTAACTTTGTTTCCTAAAAATTATAATATCGGGGTTTGACCTCAACTAAATTTCACGAAATTAAGCCTCTTGTTAGGGGCATTTATGCCCCTAACATTCCAAGAAAGGATCCTCATCTTCCCCCAAGGGAGGTCTTAGCTCCCTTGGACCAAGTCATATACGATTTTAGTGAAGGTTGGTCACCTTTTAGGGCCTTTTCTTCCCTTTTTTGCTTGGGATTTTCTCCCTACCTTTGTGGTGGATGCTTTTTTAGCCATTTGCTTTAAGGACCTTTTCTCCACCATTTCGATGTCTTCTTTCATTTCATGATCTGAGGCTTATGAGTCGTCTGTTGTATTAATGGAGTACCACAGTAGAATTTTAACTGGGCTTTCCTTTTCTGATCCACCAATCTCCCCTTCTTCCAACTGCCTAGCTTCACCCATGACAGCCTCCAATTTAGATTCAAAGTCTTCGCCTTGCATGATATTTTTAGATTCCATACATATTAGTTGCCAGTTTTTTACATGCATAGATGCTTGAATACCTTCCTACTCCATTGACGAGGCTTGCACATTTCTATCTTGTGGGTTTCACGGTGCTTCATTTTTTATCTTCTTCTTTTCTCTCCAAATCTCACGTTTGAAGGGAGGGAAACGCTTGCAATTTTCTGCATTGTGATTTCACTTCCTGCATTTTGAGCAGAAGTATTTCGGTATCTCAATTTCCATGCTTTGTTCCCACACTTGTGAACTCGATTGGATGGTTATTGAATCTGGTATCTCATATATTGAGATGATATGCATCCTTGCATAGATAAGAGATTTTCCTTTTCTCATAACTACATCTATGGTTTTCCCAACAAAATCACCAATCTTCGCTATACAACCCTTCAACCAATATTCAAAAGGCAGGTTGTAGAGCTGAATCCACAAGGGACCGTTTCTTGGTCTATGCTCGAGCAGATTAAAATTATTTTCCCATTTTTTGAGAAAGAGAAAAGAAGTACCGAATTTCTAGTTACTTTCCTCCAAAATTTTGTCTCTCTCTCCTTTCTCTTTGAAAACAAACACAAAAAAGCCTCTAGGCAGGAAGTTTAAGATTGGATCTGACTGCCAATTTTGTAGCACCCATTCACCAATCTCTTTTCTATAAAAATCATTTCCCTAAAAAATAGCCAATAACCACCCTATCCTCTAGGTATTGTGAATCTCTTTCTACAAATTCATATACATCCACACAGTGATTCCTCTTGTGTGATTTCTCTTCCATTTTTTTCTGAGTACTCTTTGCCTCATTTGTTTCAGGGTTTTCATTACCTGAAATTGCAAGGTCCTCCTTCTCTTCTTCTATTCTCCTCCAATTGAATCATACATGGTAGTGTTATCATCATCAAGATAAGAAAATTTCTCAGACATAGGATTAATATTTAAAGGATTTGGTTTGCCAAGGTTTGGGTTCTCACCCGGATCCTCCCACACATCCCTTTCACCCAAAATATCATCACTACCCAAATCCCCATCAAATGTCCACATGTGGAGGAGTCTTCCAAGTAGGGGAATCCTCAACATCAACGACATTATTAGAAATGACCTTTACCTATTTTGGAACCACATTCTCACCCTTCCCACCGCCTTTAGACCCCGATCTGTGCAATTTAGCAATTCTTTTGGAGGCCCTCTAAGGAGACCCTTCCTCCACATTGTCCCCCAACTGAATGGACTTATCCTCCTCCTCCTTTCCAAAATCAACAAAACCCTAGCCATGAAGTTCAACTTTCTTCTTGGTTGGGAAATGGTGAGACCCACCCGAACTCTACTCAGTATTGTCCCCACCAAATAAGGACCCATGAGAATTTGACCTTTGCATAACAAGCTTCTTAGTGGGTCCCTTCTTCAAATTCCCCTTTTTTCTTTTTCTAGAAGGGGAATCCATGGGGGAGGAGGAGTCCCCCATAGTATTATCATCCTCCACCTTCCACTCTTCATCACCATCAACACTTATCTCTGAACCAAAAGAAAAAGAATATTCACTAGTGGTATTCTCTTTACCCTTAATTGACTTAGCTGGGTTATGAGCTCTAACATGCTCCATGGTGAGAAAAATAATCCCTTCATGAAAAACAAGGGACCTACAATTCTTGAGGTGGGCATAAATTGAAACCTCTAGAGAAGAAAGAAGAAAAAATGGAAAGGAAACATGCAAATCATGTCTAAAGTGGTTTAGCAAAGTAAAATGATGCCCTATAATAGCAGTAAACCAACCATCAAGAGTAACATACCACATTAAAACTTCCTCCACATCGACCTAGATTCACTTAAGGGAACACCATTCATAACCCCACGAGGGAAGCTTCACCAATTTATCTTTCTCCTTTCCCTTAAAAAATTGGTCCATGGCATCTTCATTACTCTTCCTCTCTTTATAGAATTCACACCCATCTGTCGGTAATCTAGTAATGAATGCAATAAATTCTTCATTGATGATAAAATCCTTACCATTCACTTTCAAACACCTATTATGCCAGTAGTGAACAAACTTCTATTATGCCAACAGTGAACAAACTTCACAGAAGCTTCAAGGTCATGACCATGAAGCCTTTCCAAATAGGACGTGACATGCCCATGTCTCAAAATCTACCAAATTATGTGCTTGTTCTTCCATTTATCACAGGAGAGGGGCTCAATCCTACTCCTATCTCCACCCATTTCAATTTCCAACATTAATAAATACCAGAGTTGAACCACACTTGCAAGAAAACAATTGAGCACGAGAATGGAAAAAAAACATAACCCATAAAATGTGTGATAATCAAGGAGGCAATAATTACTCGATATCCACAAATCACAAACCCAAATCTAGTTGTCATCTCATAATAAAGTCTTAGCCCTCTCCAGAAGGGAAGAGTACTCCTCCCATGCCTTGAAATTATTAAGACTAATAGACTCGTTAGCAAAAAAATCATCAAGGGAATTACCTTCCCTATAGGTATGAGTGACGTAGGTCTCGTCAAAATAACTCAACATCATGATAGAATAAAAAATAAGTTGCTTGATCATCTAGCTAAGAATTTGATTTCCAAGAAAGTAATTGACAATATTAAGGGAGTCACCCTCAACCCATAATATAGAAACACCCCTATCCATCGCAGTTTTGATGCTAATATAAGCAGCTTCGACCTCAGTGTGGTTATTAGTCTGGTTTCCCAATGGGAGTGCCACCACATCTAAGGACCTACCATCTTCATTCCTCAACACCCCCCATAGCCTGCAGGCCTAGGATTTACCTTGGCTGCCCTGTTAAAATTAAATTTGACCCACCCTAGGGATGGGAACTTCCACTTGGTATTTGCTCTACCATTGTTACTAGATATAACTAATCCAAAAAGAAGAGTGATGAGATTCCAATTAGTAACAACCAAAAGATCATAGCCAACCAAATAGGAGGATAGAGGGCCGCTAGGAGAGTCCAAAAATTGAAGAGAAAAGTTCTCAGTAATGGCCCTCCTAATTTTGAGAAAGACAATATCCTCGTTTAATTTAGTGTTCTAATTTTTTTTATTATTTCTTTCTTTCCATAATCCCCAAGCAATGTGAGGGGTCATAAGGGACCAAAGCATTCAAAGAGAGGGATTAGATGAAGGAAAATGTCATTGATCAACAAAACTACTTAAATAATTAGGAAATACCTAGTCAAGGTTCCAAAGTGAAATGAACTTGATCCAAATAAGGGAGGAAAAATTACACCCGAGAAGGAGATGAGAAGCACTTTCCACATCACACTCACAAAGCACACATCTATTAGGAATAGAAAATCCCCTTCTACAAAGGTTATCCAAAGTCAAAATCTTAATTTGCATCAAAATCTAGTAAAAGATATTCACCTTAGGGATAAGTAGCTTGTTCCAAAGCTTCCCCCAAAAAGGGTAGGGGTCAGGCTTTACCAAAGAATTGATAAATTTAAAGATATAGAAAAGCAGCCATTAGCCCGAGGGGCCCAAATTACACGATTAGATTTCTAGAATTGGGGAACACGAATACGAGCAAGGAAATTTTGAAGAATAGTCAATGAAAGGTCCCAACTCTGTAGATCCTTCCAGGAACCATTATTAATATAATCTGCCGCCATATTACCAAAAATACACTTACAAAATTCAACTAGAGGAGGGTCCCAAGGTAGATTAACAACGGACCACCATCACACCACACATCCTCCCAAAACAAAATCTTGGTACCATCACCCAATGACCACTTAACGCCCTTCAAAATGAGATCTCTGCAGGGCACAATATTCTTCTAAAAGTAGGAGCCCATACAAATGGAGTTAGATTGAAGAAATTCCCAAACTCTCCCCACCCCAGAAAGATATTTGTTCCTAACCAAAGAAGACCAACCTGCCTCACCATTGAGAAGCCTCCAAATGTTCTTCGAGAGGACCTTGTTAAAATATTTAATGTTTCTCAAACCAAGCACGCCCCACTTCTTCGGCTTACAAACATGGTCCCAAGATATAAGAGGAATTCTAGATTTGTCTTCCACCCCCGACGACAAAAAATGTATCATGATTTGTTCCATCTTCTCCTCAAAATTCATTGGAATCCTGAATAAGCTCAAGGCATAAACAGGAATATTTTGCAAAGTGGAAGAGATGAGTTGCACCTTACCAACCTGGCTGAGAAGAGCACCCTTCCACTGACCAACTTTCTATTGAACTTATCTAAGAGACCAAGCCAGAAAGAGTTTGGAATCTTGGACACACACAAAGGAAGGCACAAGTAGATAGAAGGAAAGACCCCACAATTACAAGATAAAATCCTTTCCAATTTAATTTGAAGGTACTCTGAAGTATTGAGGAAGAAAATTTTACTCTTAGAGAAGTTAACACACTAACCAGAAGCTTTCTCATAGTCATGAATCACCAACTTGATAGCCTTAATTTCACAAACCCATGATTCCCCATGATGATAGTATCATCAACAAATTTTTGATGCATGATAGGCGCACACTGGGGTGAGGGAATCAAGCCCCTCAAAGAACTAACTGAATTTCCCTTCTAAATATTTTGTCCTAAAACCTCATCCATCAAGATGAAGATAAGCAAAGAAATGGGATCCCCCTACCTAATACCACATAAACTACGAAAGAAGGGAGAGGGGGAGCCATTAACAATCACAACAAAGGAGGGAGTCAAAATGAGTTGCTTCACAATCTGCAAGAATTTTTGACAAAAGCCAAAATGAGCCAAAACTAGTAACATGAACTTTCAATTTACCCAATCATAGGCCTTGAGAAGATCTAGTTTAAGAAAGAACCACAACTTCTTGTTAGAAGAAAGAGAATGGGCCACTTCATGAATAGTAATAATGGAATCCAAAATTTGGCGTCCATGCACAAAACCACTTTGATGCTTGGATATGAGACCAGGGAGATTTTGAACAGTTGCCAATTGGCATAATTTGCAATTACTTCAGTTAGCTCTCAAAAATGCAGGTAAAATACCTCAAGAGGTTGCCAATATCTTGGTATTTTAGGGTAACGGACAAGGCCAAATGGTTTTAGACCTTCTACTCTTTAGGTCTTTGCCTAGACCTGAGATTGTGCCTATATGAGTGAAGGCGGAATGACTTGCTTGTTTCTCTTGAATTTTTCCATGATGTAGATGGAAGTGGACAAATGAAATAAAATTTGGTATAGATTGTACAACAATATTCCAAACTAAATCCTAATATGTTTAGTTAAAAAATGTAAAGAAAATGAATGAATCTAAATGGTGAAATGCAGAGACTGGTGCCTTATTGGGTATCTGAGAGTCAAATGAAATAGAAGTGGGCAACCTCTTTCTAGAAAACACTCAAATTGTTTGGCATATGTTTTGGTTATAACTTGTATAAACATGCAAGACTGTGATTGCTAAGCTCTTCTTAATAATCCAGATGAATTTCCCTGATTACTGTGACCAACCAAAAGGATTTAATCTTTTCTTGAAAGAACCAATCAATTAACCACACAAATACAACAAATGTGCACTGATAAATTTAAGATAAACTTGTTATATCAATTTAAACAACCAGAAAGCATCAATCTTGGAGACAACTTAGTAATAATTTCAATAAGCACAACAGACAATTGACACCAGAAATGAGCTGCCACATCAACTGATTTTCATTAAAATCTCCATTTTGAAATCATACATCATAGTCTTTGTTCTATGGAAATTCTATTCCTATCCTACTTACTAATCTATCTCTTGTATATCTCCTATCTACAATCTACTTATCCATTTACAATCAGAAATGAACATTTATACATTTGCATCTAAAAAGACACATCGCTTTGCATTCCATGTGGGTACGGCAGCTAGACTTCAATTAACGATCCTACGATAAGTTCGAGACATCCATAGTTATCTTTGAAGTCAAGTCCCTATCGTGATTTCCTTTGACCCTTTTGTTTGTGACTCGTAGGTGGAGACATCCATAGATACCTTATGTCTTGCCAAGAAATCTCCTTAAGTTCACATTTTGTCACTGTGACAATATCATTCTCACACC
>VDFB02155419.1:0-13617 GCA_007258455.2 Sequoia sempervirens
TATAATCAGGGAATAATGTTCCCTTCCCCTTTCCAGTTAGGTTATCTTCATGAATACACCCCATCTGCCACATAACTTCTGCAAACCCTAGTCTTGGTGGCACATTGTATGGTAGTATGTGAGGGTTTCCTTGAAATCCATATATTCTCAGGATAGTGTTGATTGGATATGGGATAATGTCACCCTAGTTATGTAAAACCCTAAATTTTGGTTTCCTCTCCTTTAGCCTAAGGAAATCATGCACTTCCTCAGGGATCTTAGGTACATTTACCATCAATCTATCCCTCAATCTTGCAACAAAATAATTATCAAATTGCTCATAACTGGTGCTTTCCTTATTACAAGAAAAATTTGTAGCCCATATCTGTACTGGCAATCTTTCTCCATTAACTAATTGTCTTAAGTTCGTCTTCTCAGCAAAGAAATCAGCATTCCTATATGCATCAACATGGAATACCAAAAGAATTGAGTACCAATATCACCATTCTGCAACTTCGACAGTCCTTCATCTATCTTCTCCACAAAAAAATAAGCAAAGTCATATGTTACAAAGAAGTTAGGGTGTTGTATTGGCACCTACATGAACATGTATGCAATCGACATTACTACACTAGGGCTGAAACCCAAAATTTGATATAGTGAATAGAAAGTAGCTAAGAAAGGCTTTGCAAAACAATTCAATTTGAAGGGTTCTTGGTCACTAGGGCTTATGTGAATTTATGAACCCCGTGCCTTAACCAGATGAGGTGGAAGCAGCTTAACCCTAAAAAGAGATTTCAATTTTGTATACTCCTCCTCCATTTCTTCAAGATTAATAGGAACCAAGTCATCACTTGGCTCACTCAAATCAAAATTATGTTGGATAACATCTCTGTTAATTTGTAATAGAATCCCTCCATCATTATCTCTGATTACCCATGTGATAGGGTCATATCTTTTGGCCACTGCTCTAAGTAAGTCCACATCAGGAAACACATTTGGAACAACCAGCTTTCCCATGTCATATATCCATCCATTTGAAAAAGGATGAGGAAAATTCCTCTGTCCATACCATAATATGAATATTTCTAAGCCTGTGAGTGGAACCCTAGCATCAACAATGTTGGAATTATTACACACCAACCCCTCACCTAGGATTTTCCCTCGCATCAATACCAAACCTTTCCTTCTATCATTTGTTGATAATGGAAATTGATCTAGGACAAACTACTCAATGTGGCCAGAGTGTTGCTTGGTTGGTGCCATTTTAGACAAACTAGGGCCTCACTACAATGTTACACTTCAAGTGCCCATGACTAAGCAGAGATAGGGAATTACAAAGTAAAAATACTGTAATTCCTCACAATTTATGATTAAACAATAGCCCTAATTTTTTTTTTAATGAACTCAGTGACAAGCATAACAGACCCCCCTTCCCAAATTTAGGTGCAAAATGACTGGGAAATAGAGAAAATTAACTCATAGCTTTTTTCGTACAAACTCTAATTTCTGGCTACAGCTGCTCACAATTTCACCTTTGGCTCTGAAACTATTTTCATGAAATACTTGGATGCTTTATGATACAAATGAGACAAGTAAATTGATTTTATGTTGATCAAATCCTGCCAGTAGATGTCTCATCCGCCATTAAAGCTCACTCACCGGCTGCACGAAGGGCTCCAACCATAATTTGATACATATTTAAATTTGAGTCGTTGATCCTTGATCATCAAATCATCAACGACCATCTTCAAAACAGGCTGACATAATCGCCAACATGGCAATAAAGGGGCCCACTGTCATACACCATGAATGCCACATGGCGGTTGCCTGCGATATCACAATCCTTTGATTTACCATCGTGGGATGATGGGCACCATCGATCTTTTTACCATAAATCCTACTCCTTCAAAAATGGTTGTCATCCTTTCCTTTAACTGTCGAGTAGATTTTCCCCTAAAATAATAACATTAGCATTGAAATAAAACAAGTGCATCTTACAAGTGCATTACTACTCCGCCCCGTAATACATTTAAAATCAGCGAACACTTTATTCACTCCTTAGGCTTCATTGGATGAGACACGTGGCAGACACCCATGACATCACGATCCCAAAATTCCTAATCGCGGGATGGTGGGCACCGTCAATCTTGAAGAGACAACTCATCAATGGTCACATAGATTTCATCCTTTAGGAAGGGCACGTGGCACCTGCCGATGATATCGGGATCCCTGTAATCCCTGATCACGGGATAGCGGGTGTCATTGATCTCGTTCCTTTAACACAGCCGCCAGCCATGTCATTAACCTTCGAGTAGCTTTTCTAGCGAGATTATAACATATCTATTGATTTAGAAAATGTGCATCTCGAGAAAAATTTAGTAATCTGCCCCTTAATACATTTAAAGTTGGCTAGTGTTTCCTCTACTCTTTAGGCTTCATTAGATGAGACACATGGTGCTCGCCTGTGATTTCATAATCAACCCAAGCACCATCACGGGATGGTGGGGAATGGCTCAGATAAAATGGTAGTTGGTCAGCGATAGCTCAAATTTGATCCCCCTGGATAGGACACGTGGCACCCGCCCGTGATTTCGCGATCCTTCAATTCCCAATCATGGGATGGCAGGCACCGTTGATATCTGTAGGAAATAGATCAGCAGCAACACTAAATCAACCCTTGCAAAATAAAACATTCATTAAAATGAGAAGTGGGCATTACTAGGCGGACGACAAATAAAAAAATTATATTTATAGAAGAAAAATAAAATAAATTTACAATTTGTTTTATAATTTCACTTTTAACTTTAAATGTATGTTCACTCATTAAGTTGTTTTTTACAATCACATTTTTTTTTAGATGTTTGTTTATAAAATATAAGATGCATTAAAATATATTAGATATATTTTTCTTTATATTATATAGCATTTATAACATTAAATTAACATAGAATAATTTCACAATATCCTTAACCAATCCAAGAAAAATTTAATCATTACTATGCAACATTATTCTCACATCAAACTAACAAATAAACATTGAAAACAATTTTTTTTATATATTATAACATTCATAACTTAAACCTTGTATACACAATATCAAGTTAATTATAAAAAACACATAAAATTATTTATAAGCAACTTAAATTTTTTAACAATTTAATAAAATATAATTTAATATAACTAAGAAAAAATAAATAAGAATTATAGATAAATTTATGAAATATTGATTTACTTATCAAGAAAAAATCAATGATAAATTTACTTATTATAGATAAATTCACTTACCAATCTATTTTAACCATCAAGAAAAAATTAATCATTAGTGATTGCAACATTATTGGTACATCTTTTAAACTGACAAATAAACATTGAAAACACATTTATTTTTTATATTATAACATTCATAACTGAAACCTTTTTATACACAATGTCAAGTTAACTATACATTGTATAGAGTTTAAATTTGCTATATCTCTCATATATCAACATAGGTAAATTTGAAAATATTTTAAATTATATAATTTCAAAAAAAAATTGAATGAATTTAATATAGAAGATTATTTTTATTGAAGTGATAGAATCTAATTCCAATACTAACATTAATTATAAGTCTAACCATAACCCCAACCCTAAAAATAACACTAATTAACTTCAAACCTAACTCTAATTTTATATCCAACCCTAAACATAACTATGATTCTAAAACTAACATTAATGAAACCCTAATTGAACCATAACCCTAACCCTAATACTAGCCTTGCTTTGAGTTGAACCCTAACACTAACTTCAAGATCTATCCTTAGAGACCTTAATATTTTCCTAGCCCCAACCCTAATCTAATTGAATCCTATACCTAATTTTAATTAAAGTCTAACCCTATTTGAACCTTAAACTTAATTGAACTCATGTTTAGGGTTAGGGTTCAATTAGGTTAAGGTTGAATTATCAGTTATGACTAGGATTAAAATTCAAATAGGATTATGGTTGGAGTTTAATTAAGGTTGCTATTCATTAGGGTTAAGGTTCAAGTAGTATTCAATTTGGGTTAGGGATCAATTAGGGTTATAATTCAATAAGGGTTTAATTAAGGTTAGGGTTAAGGTTAGTCTTAAATTAGGGCTAGGATTGGAGTTAGGGTTCAATTAAGGTAAGGGTTATCGTCTATTTTAGGGTTAGGGTTCAATTAGAGTTCTCTAGGGTTTTGATACAATTAGGGTTAGGTTTCAACAATACCTATGGTTATGATTACAGTTCAATTAGTGTTAGAGTTAGGGTTATAATACAAGTTCAATGAGGTTAGGGTCAAGGTTTAATTAGTGTTAGAGTTAGGGTTGCAATAGTAAAATTTTTCATAATGATATGCAAAGGCATTCAATTGGATTCATATACAAATGCACAAATAAGAATTGGTAATTAAGAATTCTCTAGAACTAAAGTTATAACAAAAAATACAATCCTTAGCTTAATCATTTGTTCTTTGTTAGGGTTGGGATAAGAATTTAATGGGGCCAACCGAGACTTAGGAAATAAAACCCTGCGGAGGAAATAAAGTATTAAAATCAAAGTTGGGTTTTAATTTTAATCTGGTGATGTAAGTCTAATCCATTAACTCCAGTGGTCATGTCACTGACGGCTTAGCCAAATCCTTTCATTAAATACTAGCCATTCAATGTGTAGGTTTTCCAGATTTGAAGATACGGGAGAAGATCTCGATTGTACCCTACCAACTCGCAGACCTAAGGTGTCGCCTTGTTATTTGGCACGAGGTTAGCAAAAGGTAGATGTGTGTCCTGTATGGAATGTGGGGCCCAATCTCAACTATTGATCTCATAACCCGTGGTTTTAGATCGACAACCAAGATCAAAAGCTAATGTAAATCTCTATTGTTCCTTGCTAGCTCGTAAGAGGAAGAGGAAGGTTGGTGAAGCATTAACGAATTATTCCTTGCTTGTGTAGTCACGTCGATCTAAATTTTTGTGAAGATGTTTTTGTTGGCAATCAAGAAGGGTGGTCTTTGGACTCTCATGCAGCTCTAGTTAAACGGTGATAGTACATATGTGCCAAATTGTCATGTTTGCACATGCATATTTACTAAGCATTGATGAAGGTTTCCATTACCTCACATAATAAATACAAGAGGAATTAACTGCTAATAGTGTCATTATTGTAGTAGTTAGAGCGCTTTGTGGGCTGACTCTAATCAAGTTTGAGTGCTTGTCTGAGAAGAGAAAATGAGTAAGTTAGTAAGGAGGTCTGTTCGTTTGAGCTCACAAAAGCTCGGTCCTGCTGTTCAGGAAGGTGCTTTGGTTGACAAGCCTAGACTTGTGCACACTAGATGCAGTAGAAGGTTGCAATTCTAGGACATTGCTACTCAACTGGTAGATGAAAAAGGCCAGCAGTCGGTGTGTTGTGGATTCCAACACTCACCCATTGACCTTACGAGCAACACTTCTAATGATGTAACCAAGACCGACTCATACTATTGTCAGTATTTAAGTCACTTCATTCACGGTCTGCCCTTTAATGAGGAAATGATATATGTGGGCACATTGGTTGTTAAAACCCCAAGTAGACGGACTAGAACCTTATTGGGAAAGGACAAGAAAGAAGAGGAGGTTGAGGGTCTACCGTATTGGGCAACAACTAGAAGCGGGTGTGTATACCAGGGTCTGAGTGTTGGTAAGGGTAGGGTGGTAGGTAAATAAGAAGTTGTTGTGGTGTGCCTTCATGAAAATTTGGTTGCCTGGTTTTTTTGCGTGGCCTAGCGACAAGGGGATTTTGATGACAATTTGTGTTCCCTATTCTTTTAGCTTTCCCCAGTTCGTGCGCCACTATGTTTTACAAATTCAACATGTGGGAAGTTTTGAAATGAAAGTCAAATGCAATGGAGATTTTGTTCAAATGAAAATTTGTGGTGAAATTACATTTGAGCCAGAAGCTTGTTGCTCCCTTGTCATATAAAGGGAATTTAAAGGCTGGTTTGTAGGGAAGAAGCATTAGAAGCTCTAGCTAGGTTTGGAGGTTGAATATATGGGTAGAAGATATCTATCCTCTGATGAGGAAGTGGTATCTATGGTGCCATTGGCTATTAAAACCCCAAGCGGACGGAATAGAATAGATAGCCTGTTTTGAGTTTTGGATGAATATATGCAAATTATCTTAAATTGTATACAGATATGACTTATAAGCATGAATAAACATATAATTCTAATATATTTTCTCTCCTTATGTGGATTTGAGTGAATATTGAATGAAATTTTAATGAAATTTGTCATTCTTCTTTTGAGAATTTGTTCAATTGTGTGTCTATGTTTTTGCTTTGATTCAAGAAAATAAATTAAATGCTTAAATGGAGTCATAAGTTTACAGTTATTTACAAAGGATTTGATGAGTAGTAATATATCAGAGAATTGAGCTCCATAATGCAATGTATTATATGAGTAATCCATTCTATTAAATTCTTGGGTCATTTCTGCTAACGGTAAATGGGTAACTAAATATTTAACTGATGAAGAATAAAAGAATAATATGTAAATGGGTCACTCACTCACTCCCTCTATCTCTCTCCCCTTAACCCTAAACCCTTAACCCTTAAGCTCTAAACCCTTAATATTAGGTGTGTATTAAAACATTATAAAAGTATAAATTTTTGGAGTTCTATTAGGAATTGAATGATAAATGATGATGAATGGGAAAATCTAAGGCACTTTAATATTTTCAACTAAAAAGTTAGAGTTCAATTAGGATGAGTGTTCACTTAGGGTTAGGTTTAGGGTTCAATTAATGTTCAATTTGGGTTAGGATTGAGGATGAGGTTGGGGTTTAGTGGGTTATGAATTCAATAAGAGTTCAAATAGGGTCAAGGTTAAGATTAGGGTTGGGGTTAAGGTTCAATTAGGATAAGAATTAGTGTTAGGGTTGGGATTAGAGTTCAGCTGTAGTTCAAAGTTAGGGTTATGGTACAATTAGGACTACTGTTCAATAAATGTTCCCTTAGGGTTATGATTAGAGTTATGAATCTACAATTAGGGTTCAATTAGGGTTCAATTAATGTTCATAGGGTTTCTTTCTTGGGAGAAGTTTATTGAATGGTAAGTGTATTTTATAAAATTAATATGTCAAGAATTAATTTTAGATAATACTACATGTGATTTTTCATATGGTATTAAATTGTAGATTAAAATTGATAATAGATTTCCTTCCTTCTTTTGCATTATAAGCTACCATAATATATGGCCTTAAAATCCTATTCATATTTTGAGCTTTTCTAAACTATACAACACGACATCCAACAAAAAAAATTGTTATGCATTTTTTCCAAGGACAAATCCTTAGAATTCTTAATGTATGTGTTACTTAGGTTAATTCTTTATTGAAATAAATAAATAAACACTAATATATATATTATGGATTTGAGGGAAATATTAAAATATTTATATATATAGAAAAAATTAAATGCAAGGGATTCAAGTACATACCTTTTCTTTTGTTAATGTTGATGAAGTGCCAAATTTGATGACATGATGATATAAAAAATTGGAATATCTTTGCTCTATGTGGCACTTGAAATTTTGTACAAAACTATAACTAACTCTACATCAAATTTTTGACTTTGGACCAATTTTGCATCAATAAATATGAGATTTGACACATGCCTCCTAATATAGCATACAATATGTACTTAAATGCTCAAAATAGTTGGGAGTGGGGTTGAGATTGGTGGATCTTTGGGAAGGTCCAATGCTTCACATTTGTATCTCTCCCTATAGATAGAAGTAGAGATGAATATAGAATGAGAGAGGAAAATGGATAAAAATAGATAGAGATATAGAGAGAGATAGATGGAGAAATAAATATATAGAGAGATAGGGAGATAGGGGGATATGTATAGAGAGAGAGGGAGAGAGAGAGATGTGTGAGATAGAGATATGGGGAGATGAGAGGAGGGAGAGAGAGATGAAGTAAGAAAGGAACAAATAGAGAGGAGAGGGAGATAGAAATAGGGGAGATAGAGAGGGATAGATAAATGGGAAGAGAAAGACATAGATATAGAGATATATGGGAAGATAAAAGGGACAAGATATAGAGATAGATAGGGGTATAGGGAGGAACAGAAGATCAGGGAGAGATGGGGAGAGATTGAGAGAGGGAGGGAGAAAGGGAGAGAGATATGTAGAGGAGGGAGAGATAGAAGATGGGGAAGATGGAGATATATGTAGAGAGGGGGAGAGAGGGAGAGCGAGAGGGGGAGGCTAATTTTTTAGTTTAAATTCTATAAAATATTCAATAAATAATAATATAAAAATTATATAATTTGTATTTTAAATTGCACACTATATTTTATAAAATATGTAATTTTTTAACCATTTTCCTATATATTTAGTATTAAGATTTTTACATCTTTTAACAATTCAATATATAATACAAATAAAATATTGTTAATAATTTAATTAACTAGCATACCTATATAAATTAATAATATATGTAAAACACGCCGAGAGTTATCTTTATCAAGATGCCTATAGACTTGAAAAAATGCTTACATTTTCATGAATATGAATTTGGAAAGCAATCAAGTTGATTTCATTATTGTTTGTCATTGTTTATCTCAATTCCCAAATATAAGGGTACACATTGAAATTTTAAATCATACCAACTTGTCTATAACAACAATCAACCAAGAACAATAAATTTAAAAGAAAAAATGTTCATCAATCATTAGATTTAGTATTGATAGCATCAAAGAAGTATATCATGACAAAATGACATTAACTAACTTAGATATATCTGTTGAAAAGGACCTTTTGTATAATGTGTGAAAACTTAACACCATCTTGTTTTTCATGCTTCAAAATGTTCAATTCTTTTATTGTTACACCCATAATTTCTTCTGCCACTTCTTCAAAAGTTGTAATCCAAGTATTGAATGAAGTATGGTCTTCCACTTTGCATTGAAGTATATATTTATAATCACATTTAGGGAAAGTTTTATCACATCTTCCGCAATACCACTAACCATTTTCATTAGTGTTTACCTTCTTTTTGCAGTACCTATCTCCAATTTTCAAGGGGCATGTTGTATAACAAAAAATTTCTACCTTAATGAAAGATAAGGTAGCTTTTATCACTATCCAATAAGGTTTACCAGAGTTGGCAAGGTCTTGATCTTGTATTTGTGAGATACTAGGGTTAGAACAAATAGGGTTAGGGTTGGGGTTCAATTAGGGCTAGAGTTTAATTAGGGTTAGGGTTCAATTAGGTTTAGGGTTAAGGTTAGGGTTTGGGCTAAATCAGGGTTAAGGTTGAATTAGGATAAGTGTTCACTTAGGGTTATTGTTAGGTGTAAGATTGGGATTAAGATTTAATTATATAGTATTTTGGATAATAGAAACAATTTTGATTGATTTAATATTTTATAAATTCATTATTGAATTTAAATCTTATAATTTATTCTCTAAATTCATTATAGAAACAATGTATGAGAATTTATTCTCTTGATTTTGAGGGTGAAAGTGTGGCTACATAGGGTTTCTATAGTACATAGTATTTGTAGGAGAATGGTATCTCTATTTTGAATTATTCTAAACCTTGTTTCTATGTAGTAGTTTTGAAATTCATTTTGTTGTTATACTCTATAATTGGTAGTTTATTTATTGTACTTTCTTTATACATGATTTTTAGCAAGATTGGGGACACTAATAGAACCTTCATTTATTTTTTAAAAAAGACTAAGAAATGTATGAAAATTTGACAACATGAAAACCATGAAAATAAAAGTGAAAATAAAAGTTTAACATAGTAAAAATGGCCAATCATGTGCCAAAAATGAAAAGAACCATTTGTTGTTACTCTAATATTTCAACCACATACTAAATTACCAAGTGCATTTTATAAATGTATCATGCAAGGAGCACAATATTGGGAATCAATGTGAATGATTCTCATCAAGAAATTAGACAAGATTTGAGATTGAAGGACCCAAGCTCTTTGTAGGTTTTCAATGAAGATTTAATTAGCCACTAATAGGAACGATAAGAAAATAGATAAATGTGAAAATAAATCATAATCTCTAAGAGTGTTGTGCTAAGAATTACATACACATCTCATAAATTTCAATAGAGACATGAGACACATTTATAGAAATAAAGGAAAGAAATAGCTATTTAGATAGTTATTAATCTACAAAAGATTAGGACCTACTTACTTCAAGAGATTAATAAAATAGAAGTTTTATTTATAATTTTTAAATTATCATAGATGTAAAAGTAAAGATAAAATGCTTTTCAACAAAACAAATAAAATGATGACAAAACAAAATAATGTGATTAATCAGATAACTGTGATATTGCAAAAATATAATAAATAAAAGAATATGCATAATTGTACATAAGCCATCAAAAGTCTAAATATACCTATCTTTATAAAAAAATAAAAAAATTTAAAATGACTAAAAATTATTAAAACTTATTAAGCTCCATGAAAAAACACTACCTTCCATATAAAGAGTATACAACATGATGCTTATAGAAAACAAATTATGTAGGATACCAAAAAATTGTTAAAAAGATAAGATAAGATACAATTATTAATGAAATTAATCATATTAATTTCATGGTTAAAAAGATAATTCTATGGATATTTAAATATACATATATAATAATCTTTAAATCTTTAATTAAAAATATATATTATATTTTATAAACATACACATTAAGAAATTATTTAATATTTAAGTTATACTAAAATCTAAGATGTTCAATATTCATTATTATTTTTTAAGAATTATAATATTGATTAAAGATATATATTATATTTATAAGATTTAAATTCTATAATGAACATGAAAATATTAAATCAATCAAAATTGTTTCCTATTATATCCCAAGGAAATACTATATAGAAGTAAAATTATAAACTATTATAATATAATATTAAATTTTATATTTCAAATGTTAAATAATTCTAATGTTAAATTTTTATAATTATAAACTTACCTTTTAATGATGTTAGTAAGTTTTTAAATTAAAATTAATTTTTCAAGCATATATTAACATACCTAGATATATTCACCAAAATCTATTATCTATTATTGATTATGTAATTTGTATGTATAATATATTTTAAAAAAAATAAAATATATATTTTTGAAAAAAAATATATATTTAAAAAATTAAACAATATATTTTTTAAATTAGAAATATATTAAAAATATTTTGAATGTATTCAACTATGAAAATATGATTTTTTTTTTTAATATACCATTAAAATCACTAGTTGCCCTAATTTCTCTGCTTTTGCTCATTTTTAATGAATTTCCCCACGGCCTTGTCAAATATTTCATTTTAAATGTTTTGCTTTGGAAGCAATGAAACATTTAAAATATATCGCACAAAAATTTCCTCGGGCCCCACCTTATGCAGTCCGTGGCACCCTTTGATCTTACAATCAACCAAAAGCACCATCAGCAGGATGGCGAGCGGCTTCGAGATCAAAGGGCAGTTGATGAACAATTACCGTTAGTCTATATGGGACCGCGTGTGCTTTGCTTGATATTGCCGACCTACAATTTAATCATGGGATGGAAAGCAGTTAATCTTGAAAGGTATTTGATTATTGTGACGCCAAATTTCATCCTTTTGAAAAATAAAACATTCATTAAAGAGACAGGGGACATTACTGGCTGGATGGAAAATGACATAAGTTTTTTAAAACCCGTTAAGCCTGTGAGACTGATAGGGACTTAGGAAAATAAAACCTATGGAGGAAATAAAATATTATTAGAAGACCAAGGGACGGAGACCTAGATGAAGCGATGGGGCATAAGATGTTTTTAAAACCCTTCAAAAAAGGTAATGGAAAAATAGATACCGACTAAGGCATTAGGTAAACACAGGGGTTTAAGATGAAGACAAAGCTAAAACCCCAGCCCTAAGAAATTTTCCAACACCATGAAGGACCAGTGACATAAGGCAAGGCATGAGTGAAACATTAGGAACAAAATTTGAAGTTCCATCAGTACAAGCATTGGATAATTTTATATTAGTAGTTTTTCCTATCACAAATATAAAGGTGAGCACAATAAATAACATGTATTTTCCCATTAAATGTGAAGGATTTTCAAAAAAATTTAGTGTTCAACTATTGGTCCATTTTTGTTCAATAGAAGTTGTATTTTAAATCATTATGTGTTGTTTTTATAACAACAAATAATTTTTAGTAATTTCCAACAATTGAGTCTATATGTGGTTATTTGATTTCCAACATAAAAATAGAACCGCGAGAGGAACAAGAACTTTGAAGTTCATCACTACCCATAACCGCCTAAACCTAAACCATTAACCCTTAACCCTTAGGCCCCAGAGCCCTTAAACCCTCTACCCTCTCTCTCTCTCAAGTCTCTCCCTCCTACCCCCTCTCCCTCTCTCAGGTCTCTCTCTCAAGTCTCTCCCTCCTACCCCTTCTCCCTCTCTTAGATCTTTCTTTCACTCACTCACTCCCTCTATCTCTATCCCCTCCAACCTTAACCTTAAACCCTTAAACCATCTACCCTCTACCCTTAACCCTCCCTCCCTCTCTTTATCTCTCAAGTTTCTTCAATACCCTACCCCTTCTCCCTCTCTTAGGTCTCTCTCTCACTCACTCACTCCCTCTATCTCTATCCCTTCCACCCTTAACCTTAAAACCTTAAACCATCTACCCTCTACCCTTAACCCTCCCTCCCTCTCTCTCTCTCTCTCTCTCTCTCAAGTATCTCCAATATCCTACCCCCTCTCCCTCTGTTAGGTCTCTCTCTCACTCACTCACTCCCTCTATCTATCTCCCCTTAACCATAAACCCTAAACCATTAACCTTACACCCTTAAACCCTCTACCCTCTACCCTTAACCCTCCATCCCTTTATCTCTCTCTCTCCCAAGTCTCTCCCTCCTAGCACCACTCCCTCTTTGAGGTCTCTCTCTCACTCATTCACTCTATCTCAAGTCTCGCCCTCCTACCCCTTCTCCCTCTCTTAGGTCTTTTTCTCACTCACTCACTCCCTCTATCTCTCTCCCCTCCATACCCTTAAACTCTAAACCTTGAACCCTCTACCCTCTACGTTTAACCCTCTACCCCATATCTCTCTCCCACTCCCTCCCTCTTTCCCTCTTTCCATATTCAATCTTCATATTATGTTTCTTTGCCTTCTAATCTTGCATTTTAAATGAAAAACTTGGTTTTACACCTTATTTAAGTCATTTAATCCTTGATTTTTGACTCCAATAGATTTATTTAAAACTATAGACACCATCCAATTGAATTATGAGATTCCTCTCTTCTTCTATTAGGATGTAAGAAAAATCATTTGAGAGGTCTTTTTGGATCTTAGCCATTCTACTTTCAAGAGATCCTTTCTTTGAAAAGGTTTCTAAAGACTTGGATATTCCACTCTTTTAGTCTGAGTTTTATGAATTTTAACTTTCAATTGAATATGCACATCTTAGTGCAATGATCAACTGTTTGGGTGAGCCAAGAGTTAGTGACAACCATTCCTCTCTCTCTCTCTCTCCCTTTCCCCTCTTTCATAACTCATAAAGAAGTGACATATTTCATGAAGAAGTGAACTAAGTATTTTTTTTGTTTCAAATAAAATATCACA
>VDFB02155420.1:0-43284 GCA_007258455.2 Sequoia sempervirens
AAACATTCACCAATCTATGTTTCACCTATATTATCACAAGAAGTTTCATCAATTTCACTTTTTTTAAAAATATTAAAGGAGAAGAAGACCATTTATCTACTCTACCCACCTTATTAGATAATTTTATCTTAGATCCAGACTAAGAAATTCCAACCAAATGATCCAAATATAATTGACTCAAATTTTGAATATCATAAGGAGCTAAGGCTTCATCTACAAGACACTTAGCATCAATTTTTCTTTTATCAAGTCTAAATATTCTACTCGACATACCCAATAAGATAGATAACCTTGGAATATTTGAATTTTTTTTTGTAGTAAATTTTTCTAAAGAATGAATATGGTGTAATATCCCTTGATTAAATATTTCAAATTTATATTGGAAATCATCACAACAAAGCAAATTGGGTATAGGGGAAAATGCATCAAACAACTTCAAACTATGATTGAATTATAAACAACTATTGAGGAGAGCTTCATTACAAATTTGAACATGAATTTACATCATTTTTTCTGTTAATACATTAGCTAACAATAATTAAACATTTGCTGCAAATATGCATAAAGAAAGCATAATTTGGAAGCTCTAGCACACCACTAAAAATCAAAGCAAACTCCACACAACTCCCAAATTCCTATCAATTGCTCTGGAAAGAAAAATACATAATGAAATTCTTCTAATCTAGAGATATTTTATGCTAATAACAAAACTACAAAATTAAATACCAAAACTACTCTTTACACTCCAAACTGCAACACTCTCGCCAACTGTTTGAGGAAAAGAACACCAAAAACTAGAACTTCTAGCACCTATGCAAGTTTTGAGTGAAATTTCTCCTGGATACCCTCGAAACCACTATCTTTGAGCCTCAATCCCCTTGATTTACTAACCTTGGATATTCTTCCTACATTGATTTATCAACCTTTGAAGGAAATTCATAACCTATGAAAGGAAACAATGCATAGAATGAATCAATCTTCAAATGCCAAACAATAAATATTCAAGAGCCATTTTGAGCACGGACATGGGTGTCCAAATCCCAACACCTATGAGAAGTAATCTTGTTTTCCAACATTGTAACCCTTGATACAAAGAATAAAATCAACATTAAAACATACCACTCCAATTCGCCAAAACTCAATTGTTAACTAGCACCAATAAAGAGCCAAACCACAAATCATCTTCTTTTTCCAAAACTCCATGCCCAACTTGGACCCAAATAATATTTTATTAATATTTATTAATTTGTCACCAAGGATAATTTAATTACTTTATTTTCAAAAATCAACTTTCTTGGTTCATTCATAGGACCTAACTTGCCATTTTAAGAAATTGGGCTTGCTAAGAATATAAAGTGCTAAATTTAGAAAGGGGACATGACAAGTCCTCCCTCCCAAAGATTACTTGTCCTCAAGAAATGGATATTTGGATGGTTGAGAACTTCCTACCCTTCCCATGTTGCATCCTCAATTGGAAAATCTTTCCACTTGATCAAGTGCTCGATGATGCTTCTATTTCTTAGCTTCTTCTCTCTTGTTTCTAGAATCTTTTTAGGTATTAAAATTAGCTTCCCCTCATCATCTAAAGGTGGAAATTTAGGATAATTCACAACTTGTTGTCCCACCACTTTATTAAGACACAAAACATGAAAATCATTATGTATTTTACATCCCAATGACAGTTCCATCTCAAAGTCTTCTTCCCAATCTTCCCAATGAATTTGGAAGGTCCATAAAATTTTGGCTTGATCTTTTCCACTCTACTTTTCTTTAGGGAAATTTTACTAAATGATTGTATCCTTACAAAAACCAAATCACCAACCTCAAAAAATCTCTCTATTCTCTTCTTATCTGCATATATCTTTTGTTGATTTTGAGCATAGTGTAAATTATCTTTGAGAGACTTCAGAATCTCCTAACTTTGTTGGATAAAGTTATTTACTGTAAGGACTCTACTATCTAAAAACAATAAATTATCAAAAGAAAGAGCATCATAACCATAGAGAGCCTGAAAGGGAGACATTCAAATGGAAATGTGATGGGAGGTGTTGGGTGTGATATTTGTGCCTGTCAAATGAAAAACTCCTTCCAAAAGGAGCTAAGAAACCTATTGTCCCTATCACTAACAATATTCCTTGACAAACCATGTAATCTAAAAATCTATTTGAAAAATAATCCCGCTACTTGGAATGCTTTAAATTCACATGTGATAGGAAAGAAATATGAATATTTTTTCAATCTATCAACCACCAAAAATATTCAATATTTATCTTGTGCTTTAGGAAAACCTATGATGAAGTCCATAGAGATGTTCTCCCACTTGTGCTCAGGAATTGGAAGTGGTTAAAGTAAACTAGCTGGAAAGATATGCTCACCTTTGTTTTGTTGACAAGCCATACATTCTTTGATATGTTTGAGTATATCCTCTTTCATTCCCTTCCAATCAAATCTCTCACTTATTTTCCTATATGTCTTATAGTACCCTTGATGGCTATCCAAAGGGGTGTCATGAAAGGCTCTCAATAACTTCTCCTTAATTTTGGACCCTTGTACCAAGTATACCCTATTCTTCTGATAGATTAATCCATAAAAAATGGTGTACCTATCATCTTTCACCTTCACATCCAAGATGTTAGAGGAAAATGAATCCTTAGCATATGTTTAAATTATGGATATTTTACAATCAACGGGTATGTGCAGGATCATGATGGGCTAAAAAGTGGTGATATGATGGGTATCTGTAGAATTGTATATTAATTTGGGAAACTTTTTTTTATACCCAAAATTGATGAAAGCGAAAGGAGTTTTTAAGGAGATTTTCAACTTTCCACACCAATATAAAATTATGTTTTACTTTGAATTTAATAAATAGTGTATTCATTTTGTATTTGAATAATTAAACTCTGATTGATAGGGTACGATTGAAAAAATCCTATAGCTTTCAAATGGTATCACATTTTTGAATCACGAAACATCACATTCTATGCTTCACATACTATAGGATTAAAAAATGAATTTCATGAAGTTTTGACCAAAGTTAAAGGTGGTTAGACATACAATTTTTATATTTTTAGAGTTGAATAAAAAATTCATAATTAATTATTTACTTGGAAAAATTACAAAAATATGCATCACATCGGGACATGAGTCCTATATATCTAAAATCTTATCAAAAATATTATCATTTTATTGTGGTTAGGAGGGTGGTCAAATATACACCTACTTCTTATTTTTTCCTTGAAGGTGCAAAGTCCCTACTACATTGAAATTTTAAAATTTTCACTAAATAGATTTTTTTTAATAAACATAGTAGTTTAGAAACTACATTCAATTTGCTACAGATTCTATTCTTACATATTTTTGAAATAATATAGATAACTTATTCAAATTTTTAAGTCAAGTTGCCTAACTCTAATTTTTCTGAATTTTATCACCACTTAAGAGCTTGTTTTTTCCATGATGATCTTGCACATACCCAAACATTGATAGTAGAAATAGATCACAAAGAGGGCTTCCTAGAAAAAGCATCAACAACTATATTTTTCTTATCTTTAATATACTGAATCTCAAAATTATAAGCTTGCAATTTACTCAACCATTTCTATTGGTGGTCATTCAAATCCTTTTGATTCAAAAATAATTTCAGATTATCATGATTGGTTTTAACCATAAACTTCCCAGAAACAGAATATTGCCTGAACTTGTCTAGTGCATGCATAATTTCCAACATTTCTTTGTCATAAATAGAGTATCCTCTTTCCAATTGGTTTATTTTCCTACTCTCAAAATCTATTGGATTTCCTCTTTCAATTAGGACAACTCCAATACCTTGCCTAGATGCATCACACTCAACAACAAATAGAAGAGAAAAATAAGGAATTGCAAGCACTAGGCATGAATTCATTACCTTTTGAAACATAGAAAAATGATGTTCACCACAATCGAATAATGGAAAATAGGGATACCATGGACCTATTTCTCAAATTTCATTAAGGAAATGAGATCCAAACAATGAAGTGACTATCAACCCTTAGGTGATTCAAATCAAGGCATCAACAATTTTCCTCTCTATGCAAGGGGTAAGATTCAAATAACACTTTGGAGAGAAAGATCAAAACCATCAAACAAATTCCAAAATGCAAATGAAAGAAAGTATGATTCAAAACTAACATAAACAATAATTAAAATAAAGATTTGGAAAGGGGAGAACATTTTGTACCAGTCACCAAAAGTCACTTTTTGAAGCTCACTGAGGACTCATTCACAATATGGAGAATGGGTCCTAGCTACAATTTTCTGAAATCTATTTTTGGGTTCTCTTTTGTTCTATTTACATTCCTCAATTCACAATTATTACTATCAGAAAGCCATAAATAAATTATGTAGAGGAGTTTCCATGAAATGAAAACTTTTCTTGCAACTTTGACAACTTTGCAACTTTCTTCAATTTTTCTCTTCAAAGGATCTTCCACCTAAAATATACAATCACACATCAAAGAGAGAAAAAATGTTGTTTGTTAGGTGAATGGGGGTTTTCATTGGTCAAACCTCATTTTGGTAATTAAACCTTGTAATGAAATAGAAAATCATGAAGGAATGATGAATGAATAACTCTATGTAACAACTCACCAAAACTTTATTTGAACCTTGGATTGTAGATCTACAACTAGCATGAATTGGCTTCAATGGATGTAGATCTTGATCATGAAACTTGATTTGAAACATTGTCCTTGAATACATGAATAGATCTTGAACACTACATCACCATATTAGCTCAAAAAACATGCATGATACAATAAATATCTGACATGACAATGGAATCTTAATTGTTGCAATAATCTTCAACAAATTTTCCTTTGAATTCCTTGAAAATGCTCTTGAAATGCTCTTTATCTCATAAAATTTCTCTAGGAATTCTTGAATGAAAACTCTAGGATCTTAGGATGAAACTTAGTGAAATGACCTCATATTTGTGCATATCTAACATTAATTCCTGAAATTCAAGCTCTGAGCCGACATCTGAATATGCATTTGAAATCATTGGAAAAACATCCAAAAATATAATTTGAATTTGGGTCTATAGGTGAAGTGAGGGCCATTCACCTATAATTGAGGATGGGTCCTGAATCCATAACCTACGAGACACGACTAATCTTAAAGCCTTATCATTTATGAATTAAAGGGCCAATTAAGGAAAATTAACCTTAATTTATTAATGGACTAGATTAGTGTGAAAGTGTAAAGGTACACATTACAACACCAAAAGGCCCTTAACTTAATGTGAATATGTAAAATACATATTACAACACTAAATTAAGACATCAATAAGGTCATTTTAAAATTCAGTGTGAAAAAGGGATACTTTTTTTACACTACATTTAACCCCAATTTAGTGTGAGGATGAGTGCAAGCGCAAACTCACACTAAAGTAGAAATTCAAGAAAATTATGTATGTGGCAATGACAAAGATACACAATAATATAACATCAAAGACCAGGAAGATTAGGCCTAGACTGTCTAATCTATTTATAGAACACACTCCTTGGTTTATGGTCCAGGGTAGTGGAACCTCAAACTATCCCACTGAGTGAGTATCCCAAAAAGGGTGGAAAATGAGAGAATCATATTAGCTCCATTTTTCCATATTAAAGCTATCCTCCACGACAACTTCAATAGGGCACCACAAGCCAAGGAGGCTCCACTTAAGCAAGAGTCTTCAATTAAATAATAGTGTATGATTTGAGTTTAGGAACATGGGGCTTAATGACTATATTACACTAGGACTATGAACAAAGAGGGAGAGAAAGTTCACATATATAGAGTTATTTTTTATGCTGAGTGACCTTGAATTTAGGGTTTGGAAGCTTCATAAGGCTTACGCTCTAGTTGGAGTTTATTCTCTATGATTCACATGAACAATAATGCTAAAGTAAAAAAAAAAATTGTTCAAAGAGGTTTTCAGGATTCATACAGGTCTTATTCATGGGGAACATCATGTTTAATGTCTCCCAGAGGACAAGTCAGAGTAAAAAGATTCTACACAACTTAGGGAATGGGTGTGTGTCCACATTGCCCCACTAAGGAGAAAATCATACATTGGGAAATAGCTGCACTCTTGGAAATCAAACCCAATGACGCTACCACCAAAGAAAAGGACACATCACAAGAATAAAAGAAGCTCATCATCATGAAAACATAGAAATGTTGAAAAGATATTATTGATGTATGCTTCTGGGTTGCTAACACCATTTTAATGCATTGAGTAAATGTTTTAAATATAAATGTTTCCTCTCAGGCAGCACAGGAAAAACATCAGAAACCATATGCCAATTCATATGTTTTTGGAAATATGAAGCTCACGTCAGAAAAAGGAAGGAGGGGTTGCCCCCAAATACCAGGATCTAATATGGATTGGGGTCAATATATATTTGCTACAATGTTGTTATAGATCTCAGAAACATCATCATTTCCGAAATACTCATAGAACTAGAAGAATGACACAAAGAGAGCAAAAATAAATAAAAGTCCTTTTGGGTCAACATGGAAGAGACCTAAATGTGTTGACGCCTTGTGTCATCCCCAAAAGTAAATCATGAGAAAAATAAAAGATAAAATGTTTATGACATAGAGAAGAATGTAAATACAAATAGAGGAATGCAAAAATGGAGATGGATACATCAAATAGAATAGTACGGGGGATCACATTATGCACATGCAATCACATAAAGAAACATGAAAAATAAAATGAAGCAAAACACTAGTAAGTCACATGCAAGTCAACCTATAGCCGGTTGTCCGCATCCCAATCTTGATCAGTATATATGAAAGACAAACAACTAGCCAAAGGGACAACATCAAGTATCAAAACTAGGACACGACTATCTAACCCCTTGCCCCCACTAAGTATAGGACAAGGATGAGCCAAGATGGGTGATGAGAATGAGATCCTTCCAATAAAGAGAATTATTTGCAATTAATGTTAAACATGTAATAGTGAGGGTGCTATGATCCTGGAACTATTACATGACAAGGAGCGAAATATATGCTTTTTTAGTCAAGTTTGATTCTTAGAGGGTGCAAAATTCTTCAATACTTTCTTTAAAGGATGACAACTGTTAGTTTTATGGCCAAAAAATCTATGATAAGCACAATATGGTTCATTTTTGTTAGTTTTTCTTTTGTTCAAGTTTGAATGTTTAGGTGGTAATTTGAGTACTTGCCAACGGAAAAGAGCATAGAAGATCATCTCAATTTTGTATAGTTGTAATAGGATATAAAGATATTCAAGAGGTTCATATAAATTTTGTAACTAAATTTTTTGATGATCATGCACTCTTGGTTTCTTCTTATTTGGTATGATAACTTTGTTTTCATCAATTTCATCCTCTAATTGCAAGTCCTTTTCTTTTTCAGAAAAAGGATGTGTTAGGGGTAGTAAAGTGTTCAGAAGGTGTGGCTTCTTTTCGTTTATGCATAGGTAATGTATTGGAAGCGGGTTAGGGGGAGGAAATTTTTTGTTGATGAGATAAGCCAAGCTACATATATACTCTATTCCTTCTTTGTATTTAAGTAGCTTTCACAAGCTTCCTATAAGGAGAATGACATGGACAACAATAGGTTCATCTCTCACAAAGTATTGTAAAGTTTTTAATTCTTCATCCAACAATCTTATTTCCTCTTGTGGGACATGAAAAACATCATGCACATTGGTTGTACGTAAGGAAGTCATTGGAAATGAGGTATACAAGTTATGATCCTTAGGGGGTTGATTATCAACACTATTAGTGAAAGAGTTAGAAAACCCAAGATACATGGTGAATGGTGTATCACCGGATGAGACAAGTTTCGAACTACATCTCACAACAGTATTGCTAATAGGAAACTAATGTGTAAAACTCATACAATTTCCAAAAACTCAATGTGAACCCAAAATGGAAAGACGATAAAATTCAATGCAGTGACCTAGAATGTAATATGTAAATGCAATTTTCTGATTCTAAATAAGGTAAATTTTTTATTACACTATGCAAAAACCTAAAAATAATGTTTTTTAAATGCAATTTTGAAATCACACAATGCACTAATTTTATCAAATTAAGCTAAATGTGAAAAAAATGAAGAAACATAAATTATGCAAATAGAAATAGAAACATGAGAAAAACAAACATGAATACATAAATGAATGTTTTAATGCCTAGAAAATTAGAATATGACCCTAATCAGGGACTCATTCACACTAGGGAAAATGGGTCCTAGGTGAGGGTTTTGAAAAGTGTTTTTTACAAATTTATGAGTTAATTTCAGTGGTTTCTAGATTCTGATATGATACAACAAGTTATAGTTTTAATTTTCTGTGAAATGAGGATTGAATGCAAATACAAAATGTGAAAAAATGATTACTTAGGAAACCTAATTTTGTATGCAATTTTGTTTCAATTTTGAAATGCAAATGAATATGATGCAATTCAATGTAAATAATATGCAAGATGACTATTTTTTTTGTATTTTCAGATTTAAAGACTGCAAAGATGCAATCCTAAAACCCTTAAATGAAATGCAAAGTTAAATGCAATCTAGACACCCTCAATGAAACTCAATTCAATGCAAAGAGATGCAAATGAATGAAAAATCTAAATATAGGGTGAAAGAGGGCTCCAAAATCAGAAAATGTAATGATCAAAGTTGGGTTCACCAAAATGAAATATAGAAAAATGATGTTCACCACATTGGAATAATGGAAAATAGGGATATGATGGACCTATTTCTCAAATTTCATTCAAGGAAATGAGATTTGAACAATGAATTGGGGTAAACCCACAAAAGTAGTTTATAAATCTAGTGAGGAAGGAAAGTTGCAAAAAATGACCCCATGCAAAAAAAATTGGTTTTTGGGGGTTCAAACGAACTTTTGGTTCAAGCAAACCCAAAGGGGGTTCGATAGAACCCCCCTTCAACCAAACCCATTTAACGATGTGGCCCACCATTCTTGGAAAAAAGCCAAAAGTGAAGGCCTGTGGAAAGGGGATTCGCTTGAGCCCTCATTCGAGTGAACCCCCCTTTTCCCCCCTTCTCCCCCTCAAGCACAAAAAAAGTCCATAATTTTGCGCTTCGAAGCTTTCGTTGAGGATGAAAATGGAGGAGACTTCACAGACCCAATTGGATGATGGTAGTCCTCAGAATGAGCTATCCAACAAATATAATTTTAATATGTTTTGGTTTTATTATGTATTTTTATAGTTTTATTAAACATAGTTTTTTCACCAAGCTCTTTGCTCGCACATGTGGAAAATACTATATTATCAAAAAAAATTAAAAAATATGAGTGCACCAAATATTGAATTCCTTGATCCAACAAAAAAAAAATTGAATTTTGATACATACAAAAAAGTTACGAGTTATACGATCCACCTATGTTTGAATTGTAATTGGTTTAACTTCAAAACTTGATTAAGGAAAAAATATTCAATAAAACACTACGAAACCAATTGGAAGCACTAGATATCGTAGTTACAAATCTAAATTTAAAAAAAAATAGAACTTTATCCTTCATTCAAAAAGAGTTATGCGTTATACGGTGAGCGCCACTCATTAAAAATGTTGTTTATTGAAAAAAACTAGTTTTTGAAGGAGATGGAAAAATAAGTGCAATCTAATTCCATTTTCTAAAAAAAAATATATATTTAGAATCTACAAACAAAATGTCAGAAATCACTAGTTTACATCATCTTCAAATTCCTCATGGTTTAGCCGCTATAGGTGCTCGAAATTGAAGATTTAGTTAGAAAAAAATATTTCAGTGTCCCGTTTGGCCAAAAATTGTAAACCAATATTGTGGGATTACCCAGCAACTATTAACCCTTAGGTGAGTCAAATCAAGGTATGAATTAGAAAGTTTTCTCTCTATGCAATGACAAGGGTAAGATTCAAATAACACTTTGGAGAGAAAGATCAAAACCATCAAATAAACTCCAAAATGCAAGCTATAAAATATAAATGAAATATAGTATTCAAAACTAACAGAAACAACAATTAAAATGTAGATATGGAAAGGGGAGAAAAATTTGTATCAGTCACCAAAAGTGTCTTTTTGAAGCTCACTGGGGACTCATTCACCCTATCGAAATGGGTCTTGGCTAGGGTTCTATGAAATCTGTTTCTAGGTTCTCTTTTGGTGTGTCTGTACTCCCAAATTTCTGATTCTTAGTGTCAGAAAGCCAAAAATAAATTTTGTAGAGGAGTTTCTGTGAAATGACAAGTTTTCTTGCAACTTTGATAACTTTACAAATTTCTTCAATTTTTCTATTCAAAGGATCTTCCATCTAAAATTTGCAATCACACATCAAAGAGATAAAAATGTTGTTTGTTAGATGAATGGGGGTTCGCCTTGGTCAAACCCTGTTTTGGTAATTAAACCTTGTAATGAAATAGAAAAGCATGAAGGAATGATGAATGAGAAACTCTATGTAACACCTCACCAAACCTTTGTTTGAACCTTGGATTGTAGATCTACAACTACCATGAATTAGATTCAATGGATGTAGATCTTGATCATGAAACTTGATTTGAAACAATGTACTTGAATACTTGAATAGATCTTGAAAACTATTGTAGTGATGGAAAAAGTATCCAGTTTCCTCACTTAATTTTTGAATAATTGATCATATGAGCTAAGTGATGCCTTACTTTGGTGTTCTAATATGTTTTACATAATCACATTAAGTTTTGGGCCTTTTCAATCAAAATTAGGCTTATTTATGCCCTAATTGGCCCTATCTTGCATCTAGAAGCCTAATTAAAACATTTTTCTATGGATAATCCTTAAAATTAACAAATGAAAAATCATGATTTAATGTTTTTGGTTATGTGTTCTTGATCTAGGGATCTAGGACTCATACGCCTCTTTGGGCATATGGGTCCCACCTAGGTCCTGGGACCCAATTTTAAATCTTACGTTAAACAAGACACTTCTTGAAATTTGTGTCCCATGTTTAAGCCACTAGGAATCATACACCCAACCTAGCGTATGAGTCCCACTTTAACCTGGACCTATTTTAATTAAAATTCTTGGTGGGATTTTATTATCCTAGATTTGATGTTGACTTGTAGTGTTGTACTTTTGGGAAATTAGGTATAAACAAGTATAAATACAAGGTTAGTTCACATAGTTTCTCCTAATCTAAGCTAGAAATTTTTCAATTAATATAGCAATTCTATCCAAGCATTCCTAGGGAAATTTTATGAGATCAAGAGAATTCAAGAGAAAAATTATGAAGCATTTTGGAGCATCAATTCAAGATTCAAGCATCATGTCAAGGTCTTCATGCATCATGTGTGTTTGTGAGCTAATATGTTGATGTAGCATTTGTGATCTAAGTTCAACCATTCAAAGCCATATCAAGTTTCATGATCAAGATTTACATCCATTGAAGCCAATTCATACAAGTTGTAGATCTACACTTCAAGGATTCAACAAGGTTTGGTGAGTTGTTACTTTCATTTTTCATTCATCATTTTTTCATTTTATTTCAATTCTTTTCAAGGTTTAAATACTCCAACATGGTATGACTGAGGTAGACCCCCATCCGCTAACAAGTCAACATTTATCTCTCTCTCTCTCTCTCTTGTGATGTGTATTTTTTAGATTTAAGTGAACAAGACTCATTTTCCCAACTTGGTGAATTAGTCCCTGATATAGCCTTTTGACAACATTCAATAGTGTCGGATTTGGGTTTAGAATATTCAAAAAGATCCTAAAAAATCCTCTAGTAGGACTCATACACCCAATCTAGCGTATTATTCTTGTTACAGTTTCTGATAATTGTTCAGTAGATCCTGATCAAATCTTAGAGAATCCTAGATCTTTCCCTAAAAACCCTAGAGTGGGACTAAATCACCCAACCTGGAGTATCAATCCTAGTGCAATATGAAATAGCAGTTTCTAGGGTTTATAGACCTTGTTTTTTGCCTCTCCACTCCTTTAGGTACTTTTTTGTTTCATTTTGTTTATCAATTCTCTTTTAGGTTTTCAAGTTTCTATGGTTTTGTGTATGTAAGTATTTGCGTTTCTCCTTTGAAACTTCATTTAAATTGTGAACCCCCATCTAATCACACAAGGTAACCCCTATTTCATCCCTCAATTGAGTCACTTGGTTGAGGGATCTAGGTTTCCTAATGATTAATGTGTGAAATAGGTCCAAATTCCATCTCCCAAAAGGTGGAACACTATTTCTATTTAATCATTTTGGTGAACCTGACCTTTAGACCCTTGAATTTTTGATTTGGAGAACAATGTAGTCTTAGATCTAGGTTAACTTTGTATTAGTTGAATTTTATTTAGGGCTTCTAAATCTTGTGTTAGTGAAAAGTGCATATAGGTTACATTTTTGCATCTTGCATCATTCAATTTCGTTGGAAAAATGTACTTGCAAACAACCATTTGAGCATACAAGTTAAACACCTTAGAATCAACTCAGAATTTAATGAATTTGGTTTAAAGACCCTAATTGGGACTCATTCACCCACCTGGGTGATTTAGTCCCTGTACAAGTCTTTTTCCCAAATTTTTGAGTACTATTTTTTGTCTATTTATCACTATCTAAAATTTTCAAACCCTAAGTGGGACTCATACTCCCATCTGAGCAAATGAGTCCTTGGAGGCTTACAAAAACCAACGTTTCATAGCTTTCTACTGATTTTTTTCACTTCCTAGGCTTGTCGGTAACCTACTGTATTAGTCTAGAAAGTTTTGGGAATTTTTTGTTTCATGTATCTAGGTCAAATCATCCATTTGGTGTAGTCAATTTTATAAAAAATCATTCCAAAACTCATTTCAGTAGTGAAAATCTTTAGATATGTAGGACATTTGTTTAAATTTTTGAAGTATTGCATAAGTTGAATATCTTTCTTTTTCATGTTAGCATGTTTCCTTTTAAGAGATGTTGTTTTGATATGGTTAATAATGGATTGCATAAATACAACATCCCCTCCTATGTGTTCAATTTAGAGTACAGGAATGAGGTCATCACAAAACATGTTAGCCATCCTTCCACTATCTTTTCTAGTTATGAAAACATCTTAGAGCAAGAGAAACAAACCATTGACACAATCCTTAATATCACCTTGCCTATCACTCATTCAAATCTTACTATCTCTCCCATTTGTGAGGATGATATGATACAAGAAGATATAAGCATAGATAATCATGGAAACCATAATTGTTCTTCTCTCGATACCTCTCCTACTAGTGATTAATGTATCTTGGTGAAAGAAGATACAATCATTGAGAATCATGAAAGTCTTGACTGTCTCTCTCATGCTCCCTCTTGGGAAAATATTATGACACAAGAAGATGAGATCATTGAAACATTCCTTAACATTACTATACCTAGTCTTCATTCATCTCCCAACACCTCCCTTACTTGTGAGAATGCTTTAGTGAAAGAGGATACAATCGTGAATGATCATGAAAAACACATTTGTAAAGAAGATAGGTTGGTGTTAAAAGATCCAATGATTGAGATCTATGACAATCTTACCTCTCCCACTTTGGAAGAAATTATAGGACATGGGGATGTAATTGTAGATAACCATGATAATCACACTTTTTCTTCTCCTAATATCTTTCCTAGTTTTGAAGAAGATAGTTTAGTGTTAGAAGATACACTTATTGAGAGTCATAAAAAGATTATTTCTCCCTTTCCTAATTCTCCTACCATTTGGAGAGATTTATTTGAATGAAAGGATCCAATCATTGGTAAGCAGGACAATGATAGTTGTTCCTCTCTTAATTCCTCCTTTATTGGTGATGAGGTTAATTTACAAAATCTAACCATGGAATGTGATGAAAATATTGTTTTATCCTCTCCTAAAAGCTCTCCTACTAGGGTAGATATCATGGTGCAAGAGAATGATGGAACTAATGCATGTCCTTCAAACAATAGTGATGTGACTTCCTTAAATGAAGATGATGAAGTGACATTAGACTCCCCTTCACCAAGAGATCATGAAAATAATGATAATTTTAGTGAGGTTATGAACATTTGAAATCCCTTGAGTCCTCTAATTCTTATACATCCTAGAGATCCTTTAATTATTGCACCTCTTGAGGCTAAACTCATCCTTAACCCACCCTCAAACCAACCACAAACTCAAAATAAACCCGTGCTCATATTAGAACCACCTAAGAATAATATGTCAGAACAATTGAGTTACAATACCATTGCTCATACATATAACACTAGAAACAATCTACAACCAAGATAAACAACTCCAACATCCCTCCCATTACCTCATCCTATCTTTCCTAGTGCTCCTCATTTTCCTTTACAAAGTGGAAAGGAGCATGATCTTTTTGAACGACTTAAGAAAACTCCTGCTAAGATATCCTTATGGGACCTTATTCAATCCTCCCCTCATTATCATAATATGATTCAAAGTGCCTTACAACAAGTTCCTTTCCATCCTAATGTGCAATCAAATGAAGTAGCAACCAAAATTCAAGCTATAACTCCAGTCAACTTAGACATTACTTTCCATCAAGATGAGTTACCTTTTCTAGAAGTGCCAAAGAAAAATGAATCCTTCATGATAGTAGCTATCTTCAATAGGAAAGGGATAAAGAAAACCATTTTCGATAATGGCTTATCTCTTAATGTGTATAGTGTAACCATTTTGGATAAACCTTGAGTGGATACATCAAGAATTGAACCTAGTTCCTTATCGATTTAAAGATTCAACAATGTAGGAAAATAACTGCTTGGTGTGGTCACTTTGCCTATTATAGTTGGAAAGGCCACATTAGAAACCTCAATCCATGTTATGCCTCATGATATTTCATATAATCTTCTTCTAGGAAGACCATGGATTTATGCGATGAATGGGGTGCCTTCAACTCTTCATCGTATAATGAAGTATGTCTACAACAAAAAAGTGTGTATAATCAAAGTTGACCCTGAACCAAAAAGTTGTTTGAACATTGAGAAAGGTAAGGAAAATAATTTGAAAACATTGACACCAACTACACAAGTGGAACTTGTGCAAGAAGTTATAAATTTATTGGAAGATGATTGGGGTTTGTTAGAATTCACACCTACATTCATGGGTGAATACAAGAACATAATAAAAGAGTCTGAAAAGAAAAAAGAACCAATGGTAATTTCAACAAAAAATTCAAACAAACCTTTCAAAGCATCCAACTCAACCACTTTAGAAAGAGAAGCAAATTACACAACAAACTTTGATGAAGTTGATTATGAGCAACCAATGAATCCAGAAGAAATGAAAAAGATTTATGGAAGAGGTTATGAACTTATGACACAACTTGGTTATAGCAGAAAAGGACGTGGTGGTAGAGAACAAGGTATCTATGTCCCCATACAGTCTAACACACAAGAAGCAATTAGTGGTCTTTGTTATTGTCCTTTGAAACAAACGAAAGAATCAAATAAATCCTCACTTAATATCAATGTCATCATGCAAAACACTAATTATTAGAGTTAGATTTTACACCTTCCTTTAAAGAAGACAAAATATTTCCATCTAAAGAGTCTTGTGTAAGTATGACACCTTGTTCTAAGAAAAATATTTCTTTGTCACAAAACAAAGGAACATCTTCTACTATTGAGTAAGAGAGTATCTTGTTGAGACTCCTCCAAGATAGTTTGATATCCCTCCCCCAAGAACACAAAAGAAATGGTACAAAAAGAGCTCATTTTGTGCATATCATAGATTTCATGGTAATTCTTCTAATGAATGTAAGGATTTAAGTGATAAAATTCAACATTTTAAGGATTATGGTGCTCATCCTTCTGCTAAAGCACCTAGTTCCTCTAATTGATAATGATTTTCATGTTTTTCATCAATCATCTTGGCTCACCCTTGTCTTGAACTAAGTGGGGGAAAGGGGATAATATAGCCTTGTCCTTGTATTCCACTTGTCATTGTCTCTTTTGGCTAGTTTACCACCTTCCATGTATATATAAGAGCAAGCTTGGGATGCGGATGGCATTCCTTAAGTTGGATCACATGTGACATACTTCCCTTTCTATGTTTAGCATTACATTTTTGCGGAAACCCTTTTATTCATGATGTAGTTTCATAGGGATTTATGAATAAGCTCTCATGTCTTCTTCTACTTTAAAGAAATTTCTCACAACAATGGTGTCAGCAACCACTTTAAAGTGGGGGCATACATCAACGTTTCTCATGTTTCATTTTGCGATCTTCTTTATTTTCGTGATGTGTTCTTTTCTTGGTGGTATAATTGGGTTTTATTTCCTCTGAGAGTGTGATATTTCTTTGTTTTTTCCTCTCTTGGAGACATTAGGCATGATGTTCCCTAAGAAGAGACCTTACATGAACTACGCAAAGTCCCTTTGAAAAAATATTTACTTGCATGTTGTTCATAAGCTCGAAGTTTCATTTTGTGGCGCCTTATCAAAGTCATTAGGAGGTATAACTTTGGTATGGTTAGTACATATGGGAGTCAACCTTAGCATGACTTTCTCATAGCCACTTGCTTGTGTGTTCGAGCACATACCATTCGTGTGCGTATGTGTATTTGGGGTCTCACCTAGTGGATAGTGGATTCCACTAGCCCTTGTGAGCATTTATTTTGTTTGCATAGTGGATGTCATGTTCCACTTGTTATAATTTTTTGGACAAACAACAAAGGCTTGATCCACATCGTGTTGGAAAAACAATTGACACTTGATCCACCCTCTCTTTTTCCTTTTCTTTCTTCTTGATGTCTTTGACAATGTATGTGTGTACCTTGTTGTTGCTTCATACATCATTCACATATGTGTTCCTTTGTGCTTATGTTGGTTTGCCATAGGATCTTGATCCTGGGGTCTTGCACAACCCTCTTGATCATTGTAATCCTATCTCACTAGCATTGGTACACATGGACCCCTCTTGATGCAAATTTGTCTACTTTAGTGTGATTTTGATGCAAGGTCATCCTCTCACTAAAATGGGGGCTAAATGTAGTGACATAAAAAGTATCCCTTTTCCTCACTTAATTTGGGAATAATTGATAAGATGAGCTAATTGATGCCTTAATTTGGTGTTGTAATATGTTTTACATATTCACATTAAACATTTTGGGCCCTTTAAATTAAAATTGGGCTTATTTATGCCCTAATTGGCCCTATCTTGCATCCACAAGCCTAATTAAATGTATTTTTCTATGGATAATCCTGACATTTAACAAATGAAAAATCATAATTTAATGTTTTTGGTTATGTGTTCCAAATCTAGGGATTTGGGACTCATATGCCCCTTTGGGTGTATGGATCCCACCTAGGTCTCGAGACCTAATTTTAAATGTTACATTGAACAAGACACTTCTTGAAATTTGTGTGCTAGGTTGAAGCCACTAGGACTCATACACCCAACCTCATGTATGAGTCCCGCTTTAACCTAGACCTATATTAATTCAAATTCTTGGTGGGATTTTATTATCCTAGATCTGATGTCGGCTTGTAGTGTTGTAATTTCAAGAAATTAGGCATAAACAAGAATAAATACAAGGTTATTTCACATAATTTCTCCTAATCTAAGCTAGCAAGTTTTCAAGTCATCTAGTGATTCTACCCATGCATTCCTAAGGAAATTTTATGAGATCAAGAGCATTCAAGAGCAATATTATCAAGCATTTTGGAGCATCAATTCAAGATTCAAGCATCATGTCAAGGTCATCATGCATCATGTGTGTTTGTGAGCTAACATGTTGATGTAGCATTTGTGATCCAAGTTCAACTATTCAAAGCCATATCAAGTTTCATGATCAAGATCTACATCCATTGAAGCTAATTCATACAAGTTGCAGATCTAAACTCCAAGGATTCAACAAGGTTTGGTGAGTTGTTACATTCATTTTTTCATTTGTCATTCCTTCATGTTATTTCAATTCATTTCAAGGTTTAATTACTCCAATGGGGTCTGACTAAGGAAGACCTCCATCCACTAATAAGTCAACACTTTTATCTCTCTTGTTATGTGTGTTTTGTAGATTTATGTGAATGGGACTTATTCACCCAACTTGGTGATTCAATCTCTAATATAACCTTTCAACAAAATTCAGTGGTGTTGGATTTGGGTTCAGAAGATTCAAAAAGATCCTAAAAAATCCTATAGGAGGACTCATATGCCCAACCTAGCATATTAGTCCCATTATAGTTTCTGATCACTGTTCAGAAGTTCTTGATCAACTCTTAGAGAATCCTAGATCCCACCCTAAAAACCATAGAGTGAGACTAAATTTCCCAACCTGGCATATCAATCCTAGTGCAATCTAAAACAGTAGTTTCCAAGGCTTACAGACCTTGTTTTGGCCTCTTCACTCCTCTAGGTACTTTTATGTTTCATTATGTTTATCAATTTGATTTCATGTTTTCAAGTTTCTAGGGTTTTATGCACAAGTATTTTCATTTCTCCTTTGAAACTCCATTTAAATGGTGAATCCCCATCCAATCACACAAGGAAACCCCTAGTCCATCCCTTAATTGAGTCACTTGGTTGAGGGATCTAGGTTTCCCAATGATTAAAGTGTGAAATAGCTCCAAATTCCATCTCCCAAAAGGTGGAACACTATTTCTGTTTAATCAACTACATCACCATATTAGTTCAAACAACATGCATGATGTAATAAATCTTTGACATGAAAATGGAATATTGATTGTTGCAATTATCTTCAACAAATCTACCTTTGAATGACTTGAAAAATGCTCTTGATCTCATAAAATTTCTCTAGGAATGCTTGCATGAAAACTCTAGGATCTTAGGATGAATCTTAGTGAAATGACCTCATATTTATACATATCTTAACATTAATTCCCGAAATTCAAATATCACAAGCTGACATCTAAATATACATTTGAAATCATTGAAAAACCACCAAAAACATAATTTGAATTAAGGTCCTAGGTGCAAGTGAGTACCCATTCACCCTATGGCAAGTGGGTCCTCTAGGCCACTAACCTATGACACACATTTATCAATGTTAAACCTTATGTTATGGAATTTATGAATGTTGGGTTTTATCCCTCAGAAATTGCAAATAATTAGGCTTGTATTTGAATTAAAGCGGCCAATTAAGGAAAATTAACCTCAATTAATTAATAAATCCCTAGATTAATGTGAAAGTGTAAAGGTACACCTTACATCACCAAAAATAAGGCACCATTAAGTCCATTTTAATTAAATAAGGCCCTAAACTAAATGTGAATATGTAAAATACATATTACAACACTAAATTAAGGCATCATTAAGCTCATTTTCAAATTAAGTGTGAAAAAGGGATACTTTTTCCTACTCTACACCTTTTTTATCTTTTCAAATGCACTTTGATCTTCTTTAGTCCAAAAAGAAGCTCCTTTCCTAGTCATATCAGTCAAAGAGGTAGCAAGTTGAGAGAAACCTTTAAAAAATATTCTATAATAATTGCATAACCCAAAGAACCCTCTCAACTAAGTGAGATTGGTGGGTGGGGGCCAATCTATGATAGCTTGAATATTTTGTTGGTCAACCTCCACTCCCTGTGAGCTCATGACATGTCCCAAGTATAAAATTTGAGTAATCCCAAATTCACATTTAGATAACTTAGCATAAAAATATTTTTGCTCCAAATACCCAAAACTATATCCAAATATTCAAAACTGTATCCAAATATTCCAAATGGTCTTTCCATGTTTTACTATAAATCAAGATATCATCGAAGAACATTATTTTTTTTCCTCCTAAAAACCTTATTCATGCAAGATAGGAAGGTTGTTGGTGCATTTTTCAGACCAAATGGCATGGAAAGAAATTCAAAATGTCCATAGTGACATTGGAAAGCAATCTTCTCAACATCCTCTTTCCTCATGCATATTTGATGGTAACCAAACAAATCATTTTAAAAACAATAAACTACCCCATGCAACTCACCAATAAGCTCATCTATCCTTGGGATGATATATTTCGTTTTAATGGTTCTATTATTTAAGGCTCTATAATCTATATACATTTTCATTGTGCCATCCTTCATTTTTACCAAAACTATAGAGGAGGCAAAAGGACTAGAGCAGAGGCCTTATGAACCCCATGTCAAGAAGCTCCTGGATGGTTTTCTCTAGCTCCTCCTTGTAACCCCTTGGGTGATAGTAGGGGGTAGTGATTATAGGTTTGGCACCTTGTTATAACTCAATGACATGTTCAAATCCTCTATCTGGTGGTAATCCAAGGGGAAAATCATTGAAAATAAGATTGCTTATCAAGAATTGATTGAATTTCAAAATGATTTTTTACCTTGCTTCTTGGAAGAGATTGTAGTGTGGATCAAGATTTCTATTGCCCAAGATACTTTTCCCCTTTGAAAAGTACTCTCCATCCTCTTAGCTGAAACTACTCTAAGAGCTCCATTTGATAGGCCTCTTAAGAAGATTTCTTTCCCATTGGCCTAAAATTTGAACTCCATTATTTGATGGTTTGTGTAGTATCCTCCAATAGAGTGCAACTATTGAACACCCAAAAAAACATTAGTTTCTCCTATTCCAACCACATAAAAATCATCACATATCTTATAGTCACCCAGAGCCAAAGTTTATTTTTTGAACTACACAAGTGCAGGGTATAGAAAAACCATTAGCAACAGTGACACTAAATCCTTCAAAACCTTCTATCTTCAATCCTTTAGTGGATACATAACCCTCATCTATAAAAAATTTTGTTGCACCACTATCAATGAGGACGGTTGTCCTTTGACCAACTATAACTCTCTGAACTCTAAAGGGGTGGTATCTAGGTGCTCCAGATAGGGCTACTATGTTAACTTTCTTACTAGTTTCTCTTTCATCCTTTGACTCTTCTTTCTCTTTGGTATCATGGAACTCCTCATTATCTCTATACCTGAATATGAAACCACCTCAATAAAAACCACCTATCCTTTCCCCAAACATCTATGCCTTGGTGCCCATGGTCCTCTACAAGAAAAATAGAGTTTTACCTTCAAAGTTCAGATTTTGTCATTTCATGCACTTTATTACCAGTTGTGTTTGGCACATTCTTTGGTGGAGAAATTGAAGGAGTCTTTTTCTAAAATTTCTCTTTATGTTTGCATGGATTTGATGGTTTTGATTGATGAAAACTTGCTTTCTTGGGCATGGAGACTTCAAGCTATAAGCTCCTCTTGATTGCTTTCTACAAGGTAGTAAGTGAGAATGCCTTAACTAGACCCTTAATAGGTTTTTCAAGGCCCTCAAGGAAGAGGTACATATTATCCCATTTTCTGAAATATCAGCACATACTCATTAACAAAATGTGTTTTCCTCAAACTAGACAACTCTTTAAAATACTTCTCTTCATCCTTGAGCTCAAATCTATCTATCAACCTTTGAATGCAATCATCAAAATAATTTACTTGATAGTGGCCTTGAGTAGTCACACCATAGTACCACCAATCATAGGCAACTCCGTCAAGATGCAAAGTTGCATACTATATGGCATCTTGCTCCTTCATGGGACTGAGTGTGAAATAGGTCTACAACTTCTATAACCAATCTCTAACTAAGATTTTGTCTGTTTCATTAAATGTAGGAGCTAAGATTTTATGAATTTTTATCTTGAGTTCCCTTCCAATAGAATCTTGATGATGTTTTCACCCCCTTACAATCATCATGCTTTGCATCTAAGTGATATAATCAAATTGTAAGGGGCTAAATTTTTAAATTCATCTTGATTATCATAGGATACTCTAATGGAAGCTAGTTGTCTTGCTAATTCTTCCATGGTATTGGGAGGGGGATTAGATGTTTTTGGATCACCTTGAGGTAGAAAAATTGATTTGGAAGGTTTAGGAGTGCTTTGTTGTGTGTCATAGAAAAAAGTATCCTTTGCTTGACATGGGATTAATTCGTGATAAATTGGATTAATGAGGCCTTGATTCAGGTGTTGTGACACATTTTATGCATCCACACTAGGTCTTGACCCTTGAAAATTAAATAAAATGCATTTAATGATGTCTTGTGAAGGTGTTGTGAAGTGTTATAAATCATTTCTACACTTTTCTAGACTCTATTAATTACAATTCATGTAAAAATCACCTTTTCATCACTAATCAAGTCCTATTTTGAAGTCTTGTAAAGTCTTGTAACACAATTTCATGCTTTTCTAGACATAATTTCACTATTTACACCTTTCTTATGCTTTATTTGACCCCTTTATGCCCTTATAAGTCTTATTCATGTGTATTTTTGAATGTAAACCCGACAAACAATAGTAAATGTGACTTAATTCCCAACACCCACTTTCAAGTCCAAGGTGGGATCCATTCGCCATGGGTGGGGAATGAGTCCCTCTTGGCTCCAATTTCAAAATATTTTAAAATTCCTTTCGGGTTTTTATTCAAAATCACTTGATGTCGGCATGTGATGAGGTATGAATGGGTTAGTAAGGCACAAGATTGTATAAATAAGTGTTTTTATCCTCATTTTACATCCTTGATCTCACACATACATTCTTCATTATTCATTCACCATTCTTCTATCTCAAGTTAAGCAAGCTAGGGCTTTCACGTTGCAAGTCATTAATTTAACTTCCTAAGACATACAAGGGCTGATTTTACATGTTATGTTGTATACTTTCAAGATCAATCATCATGGTAAGGTAATCTATTCCATTATTGCATGTTTCATTCTATTCTTTCATCATTTTGGTTTAATTACCTAAACGAGGTTTGACCAAGGCAAACCCGCATGCCCTAACAATCAACATTTCTTCTTCTCTTCTTCTATGTTTATAGATTTAGGTCCCTTGGAAGCTTGGAAATCATTGTAGATCAAGTTACAAGGTTGTTAAAGTCCTCTTCTCATTCAAAAAGTCAAAATATCAACAAAATCTCATATTCAGACCCGTAAATTAGAGTTTCAGAAGCAGACACCTATAGAGTATCAAAGTGCAGATCGGAAACTCCAAAATCCACCTTTGAAAATATAGAAATTCAAGTGGACTCATTCTCAATGGGTGGTGAATGACTCCCATTTCTAGGTCATTTTTGTGTTTTCTGCATTTTCTGACACCCTTTTGACAGAAACAAATTTTGACTTAGTTTACCAGAACTAGGATTGATTAACCCAGAATGGCGAATGAGTCCCTCCAGGAATGAAAAACATCATCAACAACATTTCAAAAGAAATTTCTAGTCTTCTTCAACATTCCAAGTGCACATTTTTAGTTTGATTCATTTCTGTTACTTTTTTCCATTCATTTATAGGTAATTTGGCATTACACAATGTGTTTTCAAACATCACTTGTTTCTTAGGTTTTGCATTCATAATCTCTAACTTCATAGTTTAGTTGCACTTAGATCATTCCATTTAGCTCATACAACATCATACACATCCTAATTTGAATTAACCCCTTAGCATTTTTGGCCTAAGATCTCTCCTTTTAGGTGAAAAACCCTAGAAGAGTTAGAGAGTCTTGTGGTGCCAAAAATCAATGGTTCATGTTGAAACTTTGAAGTACTACCTTTTTCATTAGGTGATACAAGATTTTGGATCTATTCTTCCTTTAATAACATCACTTATCTTTTCTTTGCAATACTATTGGTAGTGTTTTTTTACTTATTTGTAGATCATGTAGGAATGTCCTGTGCATTTTATCCGAATCCACCATGTCTTTACTCTTTGGAATTTTAGCTTCAATCTTTTTCAAATGGGTGTTATTATCAAGCTCTTTATTTTTCTCCCACTGTAAATACCTCCTTTCCCTGTCACTTGGCTACATAAATGATAACAAACCCTTAGGCTGGAAAGATCATCTCTTTGATTGTAATATCCCTTGATTAAATATTTCAAATTTGTACTAAAAATATTCACAATAGAGAAAATCAGGTATAATGGAAAATGCATCAAACAACTCCAAACTATGATTGAATAATAAAAATGTATTGAGGTGAGATTCATTATAGATTTAAACATGAATTTACATCATTATTGTTGTTAATACATTGGCTAACAATAATAAAACATCTATTGCAAATATGCATAAATAAAGCACAATTTGGAAGCTCCAACACACCACTAAAAATAAAAGAAAACTCCACAGAACTCCCAAATGCCTATAAATTGTTATAGATAGAAAAATACATAATAAAATGATTATAATATAGAGATATTTGTTGCTAATAACAACAATACAAACTGAAATACCAAAACTACTCTTTACACTCCAAACTACAAAATTCCCACCAATTGTTTGACGAAAAGAACACCAAAATATAAAATAGAGATATTTGCTACTAATAACAACAATACTGTTAGGGTTAGAAAGTAGATATCTAACAGTTAAATGCAAATTTGATCAATAAAACGGATAAATAAAAACACATAGAAAATTATAGCAGAAACAAGACAACACAAAGAATTTAACATGGTTCACCCAATCAAGGCTACATCCACAAAACCGTAGCCATCCAATGATTTTATTATCCAATGCAAAACTTATTACAATCTCACAAATAATCGCCTTTTTCTACATCTTTGTAACTCCCATCCCAACCCCTTATAACAAAACTTTTTAGAAGCTTCTAGGTGTGCGGTATAGTATAGTCAATTACCACATACCACAATAATCTCCCACTTGGAGACTGATCAGGATCCACACCAAACAATCTCCCACTTGGAGACTAATCCCGGAGGACACCGTTGCACTTACAGCTCCCATGGAAATAATCACCTTGGACCTTGTTGCTCTGTTATACTTGAATTCAACCTTGAAGGCCAACCAAAGTTGAAGAGGAGCTCAACTTCTCCCTTGTCACTGCCTTCATAAACATATCCACTAGATTGGCATTTGTATGTATCTTGTCTAGCTTGACCTGTCCATCCTCCAACGACTAAATGAAATGATATCTCAACTGTATGTGTTTTGGTTTTAGAGTGCAATGGCAAAATTCTTTGCAAGATGTATAACACTTTGGCTATCTGTAAACAAGTAATTTCCAGCCTGTTGTTTTCCCAACTCATCCATGAAAAGTTGTAGCCATATCATCTCCTTTGTCACCTCTGTTGTAGCAACATACTCTGCCTCTGTGGTGGATAAAGCAACCACCTTTTGCAATCGAGAAATCCAACTCACTATTGTCCCACCAACTGTAAATACATAACCTGTGGTACTCCACCTAGTATCTATATCCTCTGCCAAATCTAAGTCAACATAGCCTTTTAAATCGTTATTAGATCCCCCAAAACATAAAATTTATTGGATGCACCTCTTAAGTACACAGGGAATCCATTTTACTACATTCAATGCTCAACACGGAATGACTCATATACACAACTAACAAATCCTACAACATGTGCAATATCTAGTCTCACACATACAATGGCATACATTAAACTGCATACAGTTGAAGCATATGGTACTTTGGACATTTTATCTTCCTCCTCTTAGGTCTTTGGACACATATCCTTAGTCAATTTAAAATGACTAGGCAAAGGTGTGTTGACAGCTTTTGCATTCTCCATGTGAAATCTTTGCAACACCTTTTCAACATAATTAGCCTAACATAAAAACAATTTTCTATTTTTCCTATCTCTACAAACTTTCATACCAAGGATTTGTTTTGCTGCCCCTAAATCCTTCATAGCAAAAGAGTTTGCTAATTATTGTTTAACTCCTTATTGTGATCCATGTTAAGACCACGGCACAAACATATCATCAACATATACAAATAAGATAATGTGTCTATCATCATCTAACCTCTTAAAATAAACACAATGAATTACGAGATTACCTTGACTATAGCCTTGCTCAACCATGGTATCAAATTTAATATACCATTGTCGGGGTGCTACTTCAAGCCATATAGAATTTTCTTCTAATGCGCACACAAGGTTCTCCTTACCTTTGACTTCAAATCCTTGTGGCTGTTCCATATAAATTTCCTCTTCCAAATCACCATGGAGAAAGGCTGTTTTAACATCAAGTTGTTCTAAATGCAAATCTTCAGTAGCCACAATACTTAAAACAATACGAATAGAAGTCATTTTAACAACAGGAGAAAAAAAATCTCATCAAAATCAATACCCTTTTTCTGTGCAAATCCCTTTACAACTAATATGGCTTTAAATCTTTTCTTATCTCCATCCTCCTCTTTTAGCCTATAAACCCATTTGTTTGGTAAAGCTTTTTTACCTATAGGCAACTTGCATAATTCTCAAGTTTGATTTTTTAGCAAGGAGTCCATTTCTTCTTCCATTCCATGCTCCCCACTTGAAGAGACCTTGGCATCCACATACATAGCTTTATCATCATTCTGGTTCACCAACATCAGTTAATAAAATAGAATACAAAGAGGGAGAAAATATTTCTGAAGGTCTACTTATCCTTGAAGATCGTCTAACATTCACTGGAGTTTGTGGTATTTGTTGTTGTTGTTGTTGCAGAGCATGAGGAACCAATGGAATATCATTGTTTGGTGTATCATCAAGCACTACATAATCATTTTATTTCTTCTCATGTTGCTGCAATTGATCTTTGTACAACACTTTCTCATTGAATATGACATCCATGCTTCTCACAATTTTTTGATTTTCAAATCCCAGAGCCTATAACTAAATTCATCAATGTCATATCCAACAGATATACATTTCTTTGATTTTGCATCAAGATTGGTTCTATGTTCAGAATCTACATGTAAAAATGCTTCATAACCAAAGGTCTTGAGAAAAGAATAACTCACCTTCTTTCCTATCCATGCTTCCTCTGGAATACCACCACCCAAAGATTAGAAAAGGACCTCCTATTGATTAAATAAACAACAATGTTTGCAGCCTCTTCCCACATGTTTAAAGGAAGCCTAGCATGCAATCTCATAGTCCATGCACGCTCCATTATTGTTTTGTTCATGCGGTCAGCCACTCCATTTTCCTGTGGAGTCATTGGAACCATTTTTCTACCCTCGAATACCATTAGAGGAACAATAATATTCAAAATATTTGTTGCAATAATTACCACCATTATCCGGATGGAACGCTTTTTACATCTCATTCTCAACCAAGCTTCTCCATTTTTTAAAAGTTTCAAATACTTCAGATTTCTGCCTAAGGAAACAAATCCATACCTTCCTAGTTGCATCATCAATGAATGTAACATAATACAGAGAGCCACCGAGAGAAGATACCTGAGCTGGTCCCCATACATCCGTATGCACAAGCTCCAATTTCTCATCTTTCTTTTGCTTCCCATCCTTGAGAAACTAACTCTCTTTTGTTTTCCATACACACAACTTTCGAGGAAATGCGTATTAACACATTTTCAAACCCTAGTAAAACATTCTTTGAATGGGAGATAATTCCATACTTTTTGCACTCATATGCCCAAGTCTATTATGCCACGGTTTTGATTTAGAATCCACAACAACTATTTGATTTTCTTCCTACTGAACTGCAGCAATTGTTCTTGAACATTGATTTTTATCTACAATAGCTAAAGTAGAAGGAATAGTATGACTTGTACAAAGATATAGCATGCCTACTTTCACACCTTTTTCTACCACTAAGGTACCTTTTTAGCTTAAATTATCATCGTCCTTGCTGAAATTAAATTTATGCTTAACTTTGGAACATGACTTACCTCATGTAGTAGCCAATGATTCCCATTCTGCAACTTAATCTTGATTTTTCCCTTTCCAACAATCTGACAAGGTTCATTATCTCCTAAATAAACCAACCCAAAATCCCCTTGGACATAATCAAGAAAATAACTTCTATGGGGGGCATAGCATGAAATGAAGCCCCTGAATCTAACACCCAAGAATCATCATTTGCATTATCAAGGGAAAGAATCAAAGCATCCTCATGATTTATTACTTACCACATTTCCTCTTTACTTCCTTCCTTTTTGTCTCTTTATTTTTCTGAGACCAACAATATTTCTTTAAATGACCCAACTTACCACAATACCATCAATCTCTTGTCTCTAGATTAGGACCTTTTGTCCTTTGATTTTCCTTGTGACTTCCCATACTTTTAGAATTGTTTCCTCTCTCCTTTGTTCTTCCCCTACTTTTGCATTCAAAACACTACCTTATGTGGATGTTCCACCTGAGCTTTTCCTATAAATTTCCTCGCTCAAAATAACACCAACAACATCATCAAATTTCAATGTATTCAAACTAGAAATAGAATTTCTAACAACCATTACCAAGCCATTCTAGCTTTCTAGCAAAGAACACAAAATCAAAAGAGCCCTAAATTCTTCATCAAATTTTACATTTATATAAGTTAATTAATTGGTAACCATATTAAACTCATTTAAATGATCAACAATTGACCCAACTTCTACCATTTTCATATTAAATAAATGCTTCATAAGAAATACCTTATTCGAAGTGGAAGGATTTTCATATAACTTCGCCAGGGTTTCCATCAACTCTTGAGTTGTCTTTGTTGTTGTAATATTGAATGCCACCGATTGTGCCAGGCACAAACAAATGGCTCCCAATGCCTTTCTGTCCAAAAGATTCCATTCCTCATCACTCGTTATTGTCGGTTTCTTGGTTGTTCCTTCCAATGACCTCCATAAATCCTTCTGATAGAGATAATCCTCCATCTGCATCTTCCATAACTGATAGTTTTTCCCATTGAGTTTATCTACCTTCAATTTACCCTCATTCGCCATTGCTCCCACTTAACCATGAGGCTCCCACTTAATCGTGAGACTTTCCTGCAGATGATATTTGAACACAACTCTCTTTGATACCACTATTAGGGTTAGAAAGCAAATATCTAATAGTTAAATGTAGATTTGATCAATAAAACAGAGAAATAAAAACATATAGAAAATTATAGCAAAAACAAGACAACACAGAGAATTTAATGTGGTTCACCCAATCTGGGCTACATCCACAAAACTGCAGCCATCCAATGATTTTATTATCTAGTGCAAAACTTATTACAATCTCGCGAATAATTGCCTTTTTCTACATACTGTAACTCCCATCCCAACCCCTTATAGCAAGCTTTTTAGAAGCTTCTAGGTGTACAGTATAGCATAATTTGTGGCCACATACCATAAAAAATACAAACTAAAATACCAAAACTACTCTTTTGACTCCAAACTACAAAAACTCCACCAATTATTTAATGAAAAGAACACCAAAATCTAGAACTTATAGCACCAATACAATTTTTGAGTGAAATTGCTCCTAGAGACCATCAAAACCATTATCTTTGAGCCTCAATCCCCTTAGTTTACCAACCTTGGAGATTCTTCCTACGTCGATTTTCCAACTTCTGAAGGAAAGTCACAACCCGTGAAACAAAACAATGCATAAAATGAATCAATCTTAAAATGCCAAATAATAAATATTCAAGAGTCATTTCTAGCACCAACATGGGCTCCCAAATCCCAATGCCTAGGAGAATGAATCTTGCATGCAAAGATTGTAACCCCTAGTTCCAAGAATAAAATCACCATCAAAATATACCACTCCATTTTACCAAAACTCAACTGGTAACTAGCACCAATAACTTTAGAGCCAAATAAAAAATAATTTTCTTTTTCCAAAAAGACATGCCCACCTTGGACCCTAATAATATTTTATGAATATTTATTAATTTTTTAGCAAGGATAATTTAATTAATTCATTTTCAAAAAAACAACTTTCTCGATTAATTTGTAGAACCTAACTTGCTATTTTAGGAAATCAGGCTTGCTAAAAATAGAAAGTGCTAAATTTAGAAAGGGGACATGACATATGGGACCATTATCTCAACCCACCAAAAGTAAAGAGGTAGAAGTAGGAGGATGTCCAAACTAGCCAAAAAAGAGATAGAGAAGTATCATAAACTAGAGTTGAGTTCTATATATGCCATTGCTTCCTCTAAAGACCATTAGGAATATAACATTTAAATAAAATATGAGGCATACGATCCTTATCAACCCCACATCAAAAAAATATGGAAGGACCATGGATTCCTCACTTTATTTTTTTGTCTTTGGTAAGAAATTCATATTGATAGAGTAATCAAAGAAACAAACTATATTCAAGCCAACAATAGTTATTCTAGATCTTTTTCCAAAACGAGAAATTCTTGTATTTTTTTTTCATGTTCTAGGATTTGGTCCAATGAGAAACTAAATAAACCCTTGAGAATCATAGCCCCAAGCATGGACATTAACCTCTAGAGAACAACATGCCCAATATGGAAGAATAAAATATAGGGCTGGACATATGTATTGGACCTCCCTCAAATGACCAATAACTTATATCCTTCTAATGATAAATGTAATCTATTCCTCCACCAAGAAAGAAATTTTAAATTCTAATACTTTACATTAGTGAGCATCCAAAAATACTTTACTCAAATGGAGAAAATAGGGAAAGGGGGTGAGAATTAGGGGATGCAAATCTCATTAATGTGTCTAAAAAAGAGTATTATGGAAAAAAATTACAATCCAAAAAGCTTCCCTACTCAACAAGTGATGCACCCTTTTTTATAACATTACACATCATAGAGACTTTCTCAATTAAAACCATTGAGAGAACCTTAGTAGTAGTAACACCTCATAAATATTTATAGTTTAGAAGTTTGGTCTATAGCTAATCCTACCTTTTATACCATCTCCAATAAATTTTAGCAACCAAGGTTTGACTATTCAATTTAGAATACCTAAGACCAAAAATACTATTTTTTTAGGCCTACAAACCTAGTTCTAACTAATAAGATTCTTTTTTTGAAAGTCTAGATTCCCTGCCCAAAGAAATTTTCTAAAAAGAGAATCAAAATCCTTTAGAAAAAAATTATGAAAATAAATCACTAAAGATTTATAAATAGGAAGAGTTTGTAACAATGATTTAAAAGGGTAATACATGCTACACAAGATAACCATCAAAAGGTCTAGTGAGAAACTCACATTTTAAACTTGTCAAGAATCATTTTCCTTTAAAGTCAATTAGGACAACCAATTAACAAGGGAATAGCAAGCTAATCTAAGTGAAGCTACCTTAATTTGAATGAAAAAATAAAAATAATTCTTTGTTGAATGATTAAAGGAGTATTAAAGAAATAAATATTTTATTTGTCCTCATTAATCTATTGATCATAAGTTATCCAAAATATGTCCAAAAGACTCCTAAAATTGGCAACCTCTTATATTTGATCAACATATTTAACGAAATATCATCCATAATTTTAAGATGAGAATGGAAATCAATATCTCTAGCCTTTTTCAAACCCTAAATACTTCAATTAATATTTTGATGATTAAGGAAGCTTCCCAATCCCTCAAGCATAAGATTGAAAAGGTAGGGGAGAGGGAATCACCTTGCCACAACTTTTTGACCTAGATTAAAATGAGAAGATAGGATTTCATTAATAAGAAAAGAGAAGGAATAAAAAACCACTCCAAATCATGACCATCTCAATCCACCCTAAACTAAAACTAAAATGAAATAAGACATTTGTAAGAAAGGACCAATACCATCTAACTTAATCATAATCGTTGGACATGTCTGTCTTGATAAACATAACATTCTCCTTACAATACCCCATGGAATGAATGACATCCAAAGAAATAAAAAATAATAGTAATAATCTATTGCTCCTTTACAAAGCCTCCCTACTTAGATGATATGAAAGAATAAAAAAAATGTCTTAGGCAATCAACAATGAGTTTGGTAATTATCCTATAAAAAAAAAAGTGATAGAGAAAAATAAATCAAAAGAGACATCCCGCACTTAGAATCAATGCCAAAAAAATAAAATTGATTGCTTTAAGAATCTTCTTATTAGTTTGATATTCATGCACAACTTCCAAAATAATATCCTTTCAAATGTCTCAAAACTTTTGAAAAAACTCTATAAGGAAGCTATCAAGGCTAGAAGACTTACCTTTATTCATCTAGAAAATATTTTTTTCCAATTCAACAAGAATGATAAACCCCATAAGAAGACCATTTATTTCATCAATAAAAAAAGAAGGATGTAACCTAATATAATCCACTAGTACAAAACAACTTTCCTTAAATAAAGATGAGAAATGATAAACAACTTATCTACTAATGTCCTAAGATGAAGAATTTTAAAATCTTTAAGAAGAGATAATAGATAAAAAAAAAATTACTACTCCTTTCTTTAATTCAATTATTCAAAAAAGAGATACTTTAATCCCTTACTTAACCTAATTAATTCTTGATTTTTTCTCCCTAAAAATCACCTCTCAAAATTTTAATTCATATAACTCTTTAAAAAAGAATAGTGACAACATATTTACATGTACCCCCAAAGTACTATAAAACATAGATATTAAAATATAAAATATACACATGATTCTTGGGGCATCGATTGCTATAAACCCATATTTCGAAGTAGATAATGAGGTAAACAAGAAACTAATCATGATCTCTTGCCAAAGGCAATGAGTAGTGAAAAAAAAGTGATTAAATTAATACATGTTAACGTTAAAGCCCATAGAGGTGCTTTTGGAAAACTAGTAAGAGAAATTTGTGGGAAATTCAGGGCCTAGGACGGGTCCCCTCCACTAAGTTCGAAAAGCAAAGAAAAAGAAACTCGGAGCTGTCCTACTTTAATCCAAACTCAACGTTATTCTATGCTTTATTTCCTAATGGCGATTACCTCTCTTCTTAAGTTTTTATGAGCTACTCTGCGAGGAAAAGAATAATAACAACGGCTATCTTACTCCAATGATGATTGATGTTAATGTATTCACTCTGTCCATGAATGGAATCTGCTCTTTTCTGGTCTTTTCCTGGACATGAATGGAATCTGCCCTTTTCCTTGTTTGTCTTTTGGTAGGTCCAGTACTCCGTTACCAATGAACTTCACATGGACTTAACAAACATACTGCAACGTTGTCCAACGGAATAATTTCATGCTTTGTGTACCAAAGAAGGAAGACTGTCTCTTCATCCAAATCTTAATTTATTACATCCTAACAACATGTAAATCCCTGCATAGAATTCAGAGCCCATGATTGTCAAGGCAATTCAATCTGAGAAGCGGGAGGATCAACATTCTACACTAGTTAGACATTAAATCCCCCATCATCTGGGCTTCTGTAGTGTAAGAAACTTGAGCATTTCTTCACAGATATTCGACCCTCTTGATAATGGGCAATACCCAAAAACGCCCAGCTGATCCACCAGCTTCCTCTGCATTCCCATCACCTTCTCCCTCTCCGAGCGCAGCTCCGCCATTGGTCAAATCCGCCCCTGATGTTGCCCCCTCGCTCGTTTCCGCTCCTCCGCCGTCGCCACCGAGCGGTTCACCCGCGCCGACAGCTTGGCTGTCCTCTAGGCGTTTGGTTGCGCCGCCTCAAATAAGCCCGAGCTACGCTCCCGCTTCCCTTGTGCTTCCGCACGCTGTTGCTCTGCACTCAAAGGACGTCCGCCATCACTACGCCGTCATTGCGGGCGCCGCCGCCGCCGTTTTCTTGGCATTGCTTGTGTTGGGTGTGTTGGTGTTGAAGAGGAAGAAGCTTCCAGAGTGCATCAGAGCTGACAAGCATGGACGGGCCCAACAGTCTTCAGCAGAAGCTAGAACAGAGGTGGTGGCAGGGGCACCAGAAAACACAAAGAAAGACTTGGGTAGTAATGGGAATTCAAATCATGAAGATTATGTGATCACTCTGAATGTATACAGCAGCCCTGGACATGGACGGCGCAGGACACCTGTCCCTGCAACCTTACCAGCTGATCTTACTTCTGATCGTAGCGATGGTATAGAAAAACAGGATGCGGGGGCATCAGCATCAGGAGGAGCTCACGAGCTTCGAACAGATGAGCTGAGTAAGTCTGGGAGAGCGTTGGGTGAACGGAATCGTGATGCCAGGAGCGTGAGAACCAGGAATTTTGGGGCTGCAAGAACAAATTGATGAAAATGGTGTTAGCCCATTTGACATTCCTTTTGTTGAAGTTGCTGTATGTAATCTCAGAATGATTTTACTCTTCTGACCATGTTTGCAAAGCTCATGTTTGTAGCAATGCTTTTCTTTCATCGATTTTACTTGTACATTCCCAACTTTAGATGTGATTTAGATATAATTTTCTTGTGACATATTTCATTCAGAAATGGAAAACGTCATTGTATTGGGGGTTAATAATTTCACTGACAAAAACAGATATATCCGTTAATAATTAACTTCAAGTTCAGCTTTTGCCAGGGAAACATCTTTTAGCTTACACCATTTTCTTGGCTTGGAGGGGCCGGCTTAACCGGCACACTCTAAGCGCTGACTGCTTAGTGGCCGGGCCCATTCACCTGACATTTTACGTACCTTCCTATTCACGTTTCTGCTTTTTAGAAACTCCGTTTCGGTAAACTCTTTCCTCCGTTTTCACGTTTTAAGTTATTCTTTTTACTCCCACATTCCATGCGAAAATAAATACAGTGGAATCCTTTACTATAAATACTCCGCCGGAGTAATACTAGCAGTTGCACCAAAGGAGGTGCAATGGTTACACCGATTATATTTTGTATAGTTTATGTTTGAGATGAATTTTATAATTTTTAAGTATATTGGTTATTACAATTAGGGTGTAACATAGATTTGTCTTTCAAATGACTATTCAAATAATTTTATGTTTAATGTTTATTATCCTTTGTGGAATACACTTGGTTTCCTATCTATTATGATTTGAATTGATGAATCATGATAATAATTGTTATGAAAATTCATATTAAAGATAAAAAAAATTGTCTATTTACACTTGGTTTCCTATTTATTACGATTTGAATTGATGAATCATGATAATAATTGTTATGAAAATTCATATTAAAGATAAAAAAAATTGTCTATTTCATCTCCACACATGTCTTACGAAATATCTTATGTATTACATTTGTGCATCCTTAGCACATTAAATTCAGAACTCAAAAGATATAAATTTACTAAGTTGCTTGTAGTCTAATAATATTTTGGATGATTGTAAAGACAATCTTTTTTAGGTGTTGACTTAAGAAGAATCTAAAGAACAAAATCAAATGTTATATAATAAAATCCAAAGCTCATAGCTGGCAAGGTAAACCTTAATGATTTATGAACAACCATTTAAGCTGCAATGGTCTACATTTCATTCTATTATGGATTTTGCACTGGATTTTGCACAACACCATCGCAAAGTCTTGGATTGCCTTTAAAACTATAGCCCATAATATAGCATGCAACAAAAAAATGTCAAATTCAAGTTAGGTGGATACCAATGGATAGGTTTTTTCATACTTTATGAGAAGTAACGAAATGAAAAAAAAATGTAAGAAGTACCTATCATATCTGAATTTTTGAGAACGATCCTCTTTTTGGAATAGGGCTATTGAGGTGGTTTTTAAAAAGATATCTGAAAATTTGAATTCATATTTCATAATATGCCTCTTTGTGCACCATTTTGATCATGGGTTTGTACATTGGGTTGGACATTTTGATCATGGGTTTTTACATTGGGTTGGGTTGGGTTGTGCTGCAATTCTAGTTATATGTGATTAGATTAAACAATTTATAATTAAAATCAAATAAGTAAAGAAATAATGTTAGATAAATCTTTTTTTTTTGGTAAAGAAATTAAGTATTAAATGCAAATGAAGAATGAATGTTGGCATCAAATTAACATAAAACATTGCAAATTGAAATAGAATGCTTCCATGTAGTTGCAAAATCAATATCTATTTAACTTTTACTTGAATATTGAAATTTTGGAGGTTTTTTACAGTTTAATGAATAGATTATTTCCATTAAACTTTTTACAATTTCTTAGAAACTCCCTAAAAGACTTATACCAATCTACATTCTCTTTGTTTTAGGTTTTTATTATTATTTGTCACAAAATTTAAAATAAAATCATAATTATTTTCTTTAATAAAGTTTCCACTATAAATAAACAAATGATATCTCTCTTTTCTTAGGAGAAGGTTTGTTGTTTTCAAATAAAGTAACTATTTCATGAATATTAGATGGAATTTTTCAAAAAAAAGATAATTTATTTAAGATAAATATATTTTAAATGGGAATGTTATTTATGTTTTTTTTTTTCAATAAATCTAAATTTGAAATTATATTGTAATTTAACAAAGACCCATTATGCTTTTACTTCTTTAATTTTAGTCTTGTTCAATTATTTTTAACCTTCAATTATTGCATACTATTTTGTAAATTCAATTATGTTTAATTACATACTAATGAGTACAATATATAAGCCTAGTTTATTAATACTATAATTTTTTTTTTGAAATTATTAAATATGATAACAATTAAAAGATGAGTTTTAAGTGATAGTATTATGAGTCCTCAACTAAATATGTATGTTAGCTGAGTTGCATTATTTTTTCAAAAAAAAAAAAATCATCTAAAATAAATTTATAAACGATAAATTCTAAATTCTACTTTCTTATTTTTAAATGAAATGTGTGGCTAAATTGATTAGAAATAAATATATCCCAATAATATTGAAAATAAACATTATAATTTGGTTGTACATTCAATATCACTAAAATAAGGCATCATATTTTTTTTATTGGAATAAGATAATTTATTAAAGTGGAAAATAAAGGTACACAAAAATTAAATAATTACAATGGATCTTTGAACTGAAATTGAGCAATACAGCTTGACAAAAATAATGTTAGAGAAGGAAATTTTCCATAATATTTTGTTGTCCAACATCCAACTCTTTAACTGGGCTGCTCCAATCCTTAGTATGATCCAAATTTAGATAAAATAAATTGAAAATCTCGAACTTGTTCTTCTACTAGTTTGTGTTCAATCTTGTGATGACATAGTATGATTCAACTCTTTATTTGGGCTGCTCCAATCCTTAGTATGATCCAAATTTGGATAAAATAAATTAAAAATCTGGAACTTCTTTTACATTGGTTTGTCTTCAATCTTGTGTTGACATAGTACCTTATGTTTGATGTATGTCCATGCCGTGTTTGAAAACTCCCATTTTGCTCATTGATGCATACCTATGAAATGATGAATGTAAACCATTTCAACAAATCCATTTGTAATTGTATTATTTGGAATAAAAACCTTGTTGATCTTGAGAATTAAAACACTGGCAGAAAATTCAAATTGTAATTTGTATAAAATCATAAAGGCAGTCACAGTGACGGGTGAAAAATCCATGAAAAAATAGTCCATGGGAGACTTGCATGGTTGTCAATGCTCTAAGATGGATGAATAAATGGTCTAGAGAATAAAAGGTGTAAAAAAAAAATTATTGGATTAGCACTTTTCAGCTCATCAAGTTGTATGCATCATGAAGAGAATTGTCCACTCTATATTTGTGTAATATTTTCATTAGATTTACAAGTTTATTGATTATGTTTCAAACCGTGATCCTCAAGACAAGCTGTTATCTATGTACGTTGTTGGTAATACAGTAGCAATCCTTTTTTTTAAGCTACAAATATATCTCCCATTGCATGGTAATTGTGGTCAAGTTAGTGACTTCAAGAGGGCAGATATGATGACAGTCTTGAAAAGGCATGTGAAGGTTTACAATGGTTAAGTGATATAAACATAATGGAAAGATAGCTCGGGAACTTTTGATGATAGTTATGCTAAGTAACAGTCCAAAAGACTTGGTCATATTGAAAGGACAGTCGTCTTGAATGTGCACTAAAAGGGCAGCTATATAGGATTTTCAAGTTAAACAGTCTTATTTGACCATGACAGTCCTATGTAGACGATGCCATGATCTAAATTAAGGGCAGTGAATAGTCAGAAAGAGCATAACTCTCCATTATGATAGACAACATGCATTGATTGGATAGGAAGGACTGACATCACAGTTTAAGAGCAGCAAAAGACAGACAGTCCACTGGTTAAGCAGCTATCAAGTGAGGATCGTTTAAGAGCAGTTCAAATGAATAGAGTCAAAGTAAAGAGGTGCAATCCATTTCAGAGGCAACGGTCCATAAAGATGAGCAGCCATATTGAGGGTTCATATTGAGGACAGTGGCTGTGCATAAATATTTTAAAAGAGGGCAAAAAATGGTCTTAAGGGTAGTCTTTCATGGCACCATCACCAGCAACAACATTCTTTCTTTCCAACCTTGCAAAGCAGCCGCATCATGCTATGAGGAAGGGGTAGAAATCAAGTGAATAAGACAATTTTGAAGTTTTGAAGAATATTTAGTTATTAGTATAACAGTCAAAGACATGGTAAGGATAGTAAAAAGCTTTTGTGACTATACCTTACAAGTGAACACCCTACAACAGTCCTAATGACTGTTCATGGAGACTTTTGTATTGTGAATTATCCTAATGACCGTGAGGCCTGCAATGAACTCTTTATGACTTGGTATAATGACAGTGGGTTATGACAGTCAAGTTCGTAACAGTCAATGTCCTTGTAATTTATGATCAATATAGTCTGAAGACAGTGCTTTGTAAGTTGTGCTTAATGAAGGCTTTTTCACTTGATCTGACTGTGAACACTTGAACATGGCAGTGAGACAACAAGATCAGTCAATGACATTCATATTATTGATGCAATGAAGGACAATCATTGAGTTAGCATGGGACAGTCATGGAAAGGATAGCTATCATTACCAAGGAGAATCATTCAACTTTCAATGACATGAAAAGAGCAGTCAAAGGTCATGGAGGGGAAGTTATTGACTATCATGGCAGAGTTTGTGAATGAGAGACAACAAAGGAGTAGATTGCATGATGAATAACAGACTTGTGAGGAAGGGCAGATTGGTGATTACAAGGTAGCATTAACCTACAGCCAACCAAATGACTGTCACAAACAGTATTACTTATATCCTCAGGGAAGTTCATAGTCATGAGATGCATTCATAGCCCTCAAGACTCTGTGAAAAGCAAGATTAGCAATGGTAGTAAAGCATGAAAAATGGCAAAGGCATAGTCTATTAAAGGTAGCCTGTGGTGATTCATGACAGTAGGAGGTGACTGTGAGTTCCATACCACTAATGATAGGCCACCAAGAAGATGTTGCAATCCAACATGTAGAGGTCCAACTGGAAGTTGTCCATTACTCATCTACAAATATTGCAAAAGCAAGCAATTTAAGTAAGAGATCCATTTACCATGAAGTGATGAAGTACTTGGCAATTCTGATTATTTCTTCTATATACACTACTGAAGACAAGGAGGTGGTCGTTCATAACTCATAGCTGGGAAGGTAAACCTTATTGATTGTGCACAACACCATTGCAAAATCTTGGATTGCCTTTAAAATTGTAGGCCATAATATAGCATGCAACAAAAAAAGGAAAATCCAAGTTAGGTGGATACCAATGGATAGGTTTATTCATACATTATGAGAAGTAAGGAAATGAAAAAAATAAAAAATAAAATACCTATCATATCTAAATCTTGAGAACAATCCACTTGTTGGAATAGGGCCATTGAGGTGGTTGTTAAAATATATCTAAAAAATTGTAGCCGTAAATAACAAGAAACATAATAGTAAGCTGCAAACATAGCATAATATATATCATATATCTACAAAGAGTTAAGCACCAAAATAAGCAATGAAGTAGAGTATAATTTCAAATACATACATAATAAGCAGTCATAGTGCTAGCAGATTCTCCATGAAGTTGGTTGATGTGATTTTTACTGCAGTGTTACACATCTAAAACTGAGATAGTTTAGGCTAGTAAAAGTAATGAGTATAAGGTTTGATTTTTTAAGTCAAATGCAGCTTTGAGCAGATTAGTTGAAAAGACGGTCTTGAATTATGAAGGAATTTAGCTGGAGTGACCTTTTTGACAACATGCAATTGTTTTGTTTTGTATCTATATGAATTGATTTGAGACTGTAATTTAGAATACATACATAATAAGCGGTCACATTGCCAATAGAGTCTTGAGGAACCAGCTTGATTTGCATGTTATTTTTTCTTAAAAGATGTGTATTCTTCAAGCAATGCCTGACCCTGTTAAGCAAAGACATCGAACATCAGTAGAGGTCAATTTTCTTTTACATAAATAGCTTGACGTTGCAATTACTATTGATATTTGTAATTGAGGGTGAGTTGTTGTTTGTAGTGAAATAACAAGTAATATAGAGTTTGAGTAGAGAAGGGAGTGTTATACATACATGTAATTGATGTTGAGGAGGAACTAATGTTGCACCTTCCATGTATCGCCTTATCTTTTGCCATTTCAACTTGTATTGGACTGAGATGTTGGAAATTTTGTTTGGAGAATATGTTTTATTTTGCTTAGTTTCCATCTGCATACCAAAAAAGTTTGAGCGAGTTAGTGAAGGGGATAATATTTTGTAAAGACATTTTGTCTACTACGTAGTGGAAAGTAGTTTGAAAGTTAATGTGAAAGAGATTGGATTGGCAAGTGTATACCTGATTCTTTCATAGTGAGAGTAATTGTAATCGTTCCTCCTTTTTTCTGATAATTGTGTATGGATTGTTTTGCACTCTAGAGTACCGCTCAAAAGAGAACATTGGTTGAATACGAAGTCCATTTAATGATTTTACTCTTGATATAGCTGTAAATGTTAGTCCCTGTCTTTCTATTTTACCAATATCAATTGTTGCTTTTTGTAGGGTTAGGCCTTGGGATTTATGTATAGTAATTGCCCATGCCATTGTTAATGGAATTTGCCTATGATTACCTAGTGATATAGGTATTATTGGTATAGCCTTTGGATCATTTTGGTTCCATGGTGGCCCAGTGTAGTTATTGATTCTTACTACAACATACATTGGAACATCTGGTGGTTTTGAGCCTAGATTGTAAACAATATCAACAACCTCCCCAAGGGATCCATTTACAAGTCCTGCTTGAGTCCATAAGTTTGTTGTTAGCATGATTTGTTGGCCTTTGCATAATAGGAGTTCTTTTTCAAGATGATTATCATCAACATCAATGTTTGATTTGTTTCTTGTGTTTGTTGCAATACTTATTGCAATTGGAAGGTTTAGTTGTTTTAGCATTTTTTTGTTGTGTAGTTTGACCAAGTCATTTGTTGCAAAAAGGTGAATGGAGTTGTCAAATTCTTGTTTTTCAGTAGTTGTAAGTAGTTTGTTTGTGCGGGTCATTAACATCTCCCAATCTTGGTGTGTTGGTTCTGCATTGCGTAAGTTTTTTAATGTTTTAAGAAAGTGTGTTTGGGTCGGATCATCACCTTGTTGACGAAACATTGTTTGTAATGTAACAACTGTAGTAAATTGTTCCCATAGCAGTTTGGCATTGGAGTGTGATGCATAGATGGGTTTGTCCATGACAGGTGGTAGTTGTGCTAGGTCGCCTATTAGAATTATAGATACACCACCAAAGCTGAGGTTTTGTGTTTGGGGAAATGCTTCACGTAGTCTACTATCTATCTTTAATAATAGCTTTGGGCCTATGAAACTCATTTCATCTATGAGAATGTACCTTATGTGTTTCATTTCTTCTTGAAATGTTGTTAGTGTTTGTCCTTGCAATGGTTTCATTTCTTTTATAGGAATCCTAAGTGTTGAATGTATGGTTGATGCGCGTATATTAAATGCAGCAATTCCTGTTGGAGCTAAAGCAAGCAGTTGGCTCTTTTGTTGTGGTAGCTTACTTTGAAGTGCATTTCTTATGCAAGAAATAAGGTATGATTTTCCAGTTCCTGCAGTTCCTTGAATGATCATATGCAAGGGCTTGTTTAAGGATTGATCTTTGTAGTGGTTTGTAATTATTGTGAGCACTAATTTTTGTTTTGGTGATAATGTGTAATTTGGGACATCGAAGCTCATGCCCATGTTTTCATTATGGCTACAAATTTTATTCATCTTTATGAAGTCAATTGCAGTTGCATGTAAATCTGGGTGTACGCTATGTTGATCCCATTCATTGTTGTTATCAAAATCACGCCTACCGAGTATTTGGAGCTCATCTAGATTGACATTATTAGTAAGTCCCATTTGTGACAACAATTCCCATTCATTCAATTGTAATGTATCTGTTGTGTTTTCCTCATTACCACTATCTTCTTCCTCTTCATTATTAGCTTCCATGTCAATTGTGCGATTTATGTGCCATACATCATATGTGTTTGTATTCATTTGGTTCCAATTTTTTATTATTGTATCTTTAGTAAGGCCTATGTCAGTTTTTATGTCACGAAAACTCTTGTATAAGAGTAATTCACTCCAACAAAATGTTTCATAATGTTCTGAATCCTGCTTTGGAATAGTATAGAACTTTGGGAAAACATTGATGATTGCTTTTTGTTTCCTCTCTTTCCATTTACATCCTTTGCGACTTGAAGAATAGGAGAAGGATCTTGCAGATTCAAGTAATGTTATTGCTTCTAGGTGTGGAGGGCGTTGCATATAAGAATGTAAGTAGCTTGATTGGAGTTTGTTTTCATTTGTTGTTCTTGTGAAGCGGTGAAATACTTTTCGGCCAACATTTAATGACATAAATGATCGGTTACATATGACAAGGGGCAATTTTTGGAGCATATGACATGTTTCTTGTGCTCCGATATCACGTTCAACTACTAGTTCTGTCATGAATTTTCAGTATGCTGTTAAAGCTTTGTCTTCAGGTTTTTGATTTGTAGCTATTCTTGTAAGCATATTAACACAACTCTCTGATTTTTTCTCTGATTTTGATGCATACTTGGCAATGTATTTGAGAACAAGTGTTCGTGAGATGACAGGTTGGCAATCTATATTTGCTCTCCATATTGAAATCATTTCTCGATTATGTATGTTTAATCTATCATCATTTCTTGCTGGTTCATATTTTTTTACCATCATTGTCACATGATAATGTAGAGATAATTTGTTCTTTCCATGGAGCTTTGTATCGGCATTCTAATTTTTTCCCCTTCTTACGTAGGCATGTTCCCTCCGTGCATTTTGTGTGCCTTTGGACGCGATTAATTAACTCCTCGTAGTCATGAGAGGGATTTGTACCAAAGATTTCAGCTGTGTTTAACAAACATGGATCTTCAAGTGGAGATCGATGTGTTGTGTTGTTTCCATCAGATATAGCACGAGGGTTCCAAGCAGTAACGTATGTGTCAAAGAATTTTCTTGCTCTTTCCACTTCTAAGTTATCTTTCCAATCAAGTTTGTCCATGTCTAGAGCATTTTCTAGCCAAAGGAATCCATGAACATGTGTGGTCCCTCGATGTTGCCATTCATACCTATACCAATATTCTTTTGTATGGAGGAGCTTTTCAATGACCTCATGAAATATTATGAATCGTTGATGTAGATATAGGGATGTGGTATGGGGGTTATTGATTATGCTATCTGTGCGAATTTTATTTGATTGCCTTGTAAATCTTATGTCATTTGAG
>VDFB02155421.1:0-35830 GCA_007258455.2 Sequoia sempervirens
ATATAATATGAGTTTACATGCAACCAAAAAAAGTGAGAGATGAGGATATCAAACATTCTTGAACTTAGGAATTTTCCATGGAACAAATATGTACATATAATTGTAATTTACACAAAATGATTTACAACTATGTACAAGTTACTATAAGTTCTCATTTGAACATGTATGGGGTTACAAGTGAACTTGAAAACCATGGATATAATCTAAGTCAAAGATGCAGTTCCATACGCTCTTCAATAACATGTAGAGATTTTTTGGTGATCATCACTATCGATATATTTCATTGACCCACGTGTAGGCTGCATGGAGATGTAGACTAGCAGCAATTATTAAGTGACTATATTGATATACCTTGTTATCAGGTTGATAGTCAACAAAATGAATCCCATGTTGAACAAATTTGACTTACTTTAGATATGTCCCTTGTACTACAACAGAACCTGCATGGTAAACATGAACCTAAGGTAATACATATGAACGTGTGTGCAATATTTTCATGCACAAGGTTTGTACAATATATGTTTAATGTTTATAATATAATGTGCACATGTGAATACAATGTACATATATAAATTTTAAATTCAAACTCACGTGGAAATAACATTCATCACTTGTTTAGGTTCGGTTAGCTTATTCCTCTCTTCTGTGCAATGCAATAAATAATAGCTAACACCTTCAATGTTTTAGGCTCTGCTATGACTGCAAAAACATCTCCTATACACCAAATTTACACAAAAAAAATCTAAAAAAATTAGAAATTTGTCTCTAAAGATCGTTAACTAGATATATATAATAAAATTTAAATTAAAAACTTACATGTGTACCTTTTCTAACCAATCCTGAAATATGGTCATAATCAATTGAAATCAAAGGAATGTCTTCAAATCTTTCTTCCTTGTCTTCATCATATGTTTCTGAAACAAGTAGTGGCACTGTATCCCATTTAGCAACATATCCAAGTTCTTGATTGTTGCATGCATAATGAGAGTTTCCCTCAATGCACTCAGTGCAAAAACAAGAGTAATCCCTTGTGTCTAATATCCATCCATGGCGACTATCTAAACTCCTAACACAATGCAAAGATCTTGTTTTTCTACCCTCTTGCATCCATGCATTGATCTTCTATCACGCCTAGATACATATGTACAACAAAAACATGTGAACAAATATATGTATATATATATTTTAAATTTAAATAAATTCAAATTTTTTGATTTAATGTACAATTTATACATACCAGATATCTCCCAAAACAATCTATGTGGAATGTGTCACTTTGTTCTCGAAGATGTGTCAACCACATTTGATGCAAAGTGTTTCTTGTGCCATTCAACAACATCATGTGCATTGTCTAGATGATCTTCTGGATAACTCATTTGATGCTTTCTTAAAGCTCGTTTGATGCAAGCTCCTGCTCCGTCATGCTCACCCTTTCCATACCCACTCTCAAAAAACTCCAAACATGTGGTATTTTGTAGATTTTATGATATCTACAAAGTGCATAGAATGGTTGTGAAGATTTGAATTGTGCCACACATCCATCTGACCATACAAAATGATTTTCAAATTTGACACCCCTACTTCTCAAATTCTCAAAAAATATTGTAAAACAATGTTGGACAAAAAGTGTGTCATGCTCTTTATCATCACTAATATAAAAGTGATATTCCTTTTTAATGGCTCGTTCTTCATCTGTACTCTCAACACCATCCAATTCTGATTGTGCATGTCGATAACACACATGAACCATAATAGTGATCTACTTTGAAAAGTAATACTTTGATTGAATCTCCTTTTGATGTACAAAGGTAATTTTCTGCAAAGTCAACTACTAATAGAACTGTTTCATGTGGGAAAGTATCTCTCAATGTTTGGAATTGTTGTGCTTGCCACTTAGCAAAAAATGAATGATGTATGTATGGTCGTATCAAATTTCGAAAATCTTCCATAAATTTTCCAATGGGAATCTCCTCTTCTACATAGATCAACCTTGTGGATTCTTTCCCAAAATTTGTTTGCAACTTTACATACTTGTACCTATGTTAGTAAAATATGTGAATAACTAATAAACCACACAATCAATGAAATATTACATCAAAGAGATCCAAATAACAATCTAAGATAAATTGAAACAAATAAACTCTCTAAAAATAGTACTTACCTCTTGCAATTTATTGTCTTTGTGAGTCGATTATCCTCCAGTTCTTGAAGGGGAATTTGTGGAGATTTCCCGCGTCTCTAAAATTCCTTTTATGCAATTTTATTTGGGGTCCATTTCATGATCACATAATATAGACTTTATGAACAAACTTTCTGTTTAGGAGGTGCATTTTAGAAACCCACATCTTTCTTCTCTCATCTTTGAAACACTGATAGTAGAGATCAAATTCAATATGATACTGACAACAACAAGTTTCAAAAACTTGTTTATCTTCTATAATATGGCTTTAACCTTTGAAACATTGTTTTACCCAATGCTATATGAGGATATGCATTACAAAAGTTTATATACATCTCAAATTGTGTTATGTCTAGCCAATGTTTGATATGATTTTCATAAAGACTAGGTCCAATCCTATATCTCATAACATCTCTAGTATTTGATGATGGACGAGTCTGATCATGCCAAAAACTTGAGACCAAGTTCCTAACAACATCTTCAATCCTGTCAGAATGGGGAGCTCTACACATAATTTCCCAATTGCCTTCTAAACTCTCATCCAAAACTTTCTCTTTTTCTCATATTTTATCAATGTGGTTCTACTATAACCAATTTCAGTTGAAAGTGCTGACATTTTTCTTTTTCTTGCTATATCTTGATGTACAATAGATGTCAACATCACCCTTCTTATAGTGGCCTTATCCACGGTTCGAGATCCTTTCCCAATGGAATCTAAACCCTTTTTAACATTTTGAACAATATCCTTTTGTAATCCCATGTGTTTCTTCTTATTTGATGATGAATGGACACCCAACAATTGTAATGACTCTTTGGGCTCATCGAAGAAATGCTTGATGATAACAATTGGGTTTTCAAGTGTATCAAGATGATTGGAAATGATGATTTGAATCATTCCATTTACAGATTTAGTCATTGACCTCTTTCTCTTATTATAAGGTAGTTGGCATAATATTTGAGTTTCTCCATATCCATTTCAAGTAAATGATCCTAAATTTCTATGAGAAATTTGTTTACCCCACCTTCTCAACTAGTTTATATGCTCATCCATACCAGTAGGAGGAAGTGATCCCGACCCCTCTCCAACATGCATTGTTTGAACTTGTGCCTCCTCTCTATCTTCAAGGACCATGCATTCTTGAATGGATTCATTTGATCCAATGTCTAGATTTGGCTCGACTTGAGCATGAAAACTTCTTGCTTGTTGAGCCCTTCCTACACATGTGTCACAAAATATTTTGCAAACAAAAGTGAGAGATGATGTTAAATATATAAGTGAAGTTTATGTATGCAAACAAACAAATTGATAAAACATGATGAGCTATAAGTGAGAGAAGTTTGTGCTAGTTTTATATGCTCATCCATACCAATAGAAGGAATTGATCTTGAACCCTCTCCAACAAGCATTGTTTGAACTTGGGTCTCCTCCTAGCTAGGAGTCCATCGTTAGATCAACCGGTCATTTGATCCAATATCTAGATTTGGCTCGACTGCTGCTTGAGGAATCCCTAGAGCATAGAACATAAAAATAATTTGAGAACATTGAAGTGATGAAAATAAAAAATGAAAGACACAAAACACTATAAATATTGAAACAAAAAGAATTGGCTTAAGGAATTGGAGAGTCAAGGATCATATAAACATTGCAACTTGAATGACCAAGATGACTTGAGTATTTATAGTCATTTATGCAATGATGGTTAGAAACCTTCAAGGTAAGAGTACTAAACACACACTTGAGAGGAGAGAGAAAGTGTCGCCACGCACCCTGCTCTTTTCTATGATAATTTTCCATGTTTTGATAATGCCTCTTTTGTTCTTCTTCTTTTGACAATTTTCATTGAGATGCATTTTTTCTTTTTCTTTGTTGTCCCATTTTCTTCTTCAACTTAAAGATGAATCTAAACAAGTCCTCTACCAACTTAGTTAAATTATCCTCCAAATTTTTCCTTGATTGATAAAAATGAAAAGTTGTCTAGCTCCAATATTTGCCTCCTTGATAAATGTGCAAAAACTTCTCCAAAATCTGCGCTCCAAGTGAATCAAAATTATTCAAGTGTACATGGAATAACTAGATCCTCTAGTTTAAATGAATCAAGTAGTAAACAAACAAGTTATTTCATTGTGGAGTTTGTGTTATTTAATTCATAGGCATACAACATATCTAGTAATTTTAGAATTTTGGTAAAGTGTCAAAAAATGTATAAATATTAGAGGTATAATTTGAATTGAATTTTCTTAATTATATTTGAATTGAATTTCAAGTTAGTTGTCGAAAATGTATAATAGAGACCGTATAATTTGAATTAAATTTTCTTAATTAAACATTTGAATTGAATTTCAAGTTACTTGTAAGAAACGTATAATAGCTCGATATAATTTGAATTGAATTTCAAGTTACTTGTCAAAAAGATTATATCTTGTTCTCAACTCAATGGTTCATGTTGCTTAAGTCATTTTTAAAAAAATATTTATTGTGATCAACATGAATGAACTTAATTATAAAATGGCATTGATTTCCCTAAAATTCTACTAGAGATCAAATGTATATTGAATATAAAGGAAATGTAAGTTGTAAGAGGTCATAAAAAAGAAAACATGTATGTATATTGAATATTTAAAGCAATCACATACATATATTATGTGTAAACATGTTTAAACCATAAGCAAACACATGTACATATATGTAAAAGAATTCAATACATATAAACATAACACATATTATAAGCAAAGCGGCAAATGTATGTATATATCATATAAGAAAATATATGTACATATATCATAAAAGCAAAATGTAAATTAAAGATCATCTAATGTCGAATACTAAAGATCAAAAAACAAGCAAATGTATGTCTAGATCATATAAGCAAGTGTAAGAGATCATCAAATATCAAATACTATTTTAAAGATCATCATATATAATTAAATACACATGTGATAAAGATCATAAATCTAGAATGCATGGCCTAATAAGAATGTCTACTCCTAGACGAATGGCCATCTGAATGAGAACGGTCCTGCTCTGATGGATGTGCTAAGCCTTGCAAATAAAATTGTGTACAAGATGTGTTAAATACATATAATTTTTATTAAATAAATTTTATGAAAGTATTTTTAAATGAACTTGTATTTTTAAATATCAATCTACAACTTGTATTTATCTATGCATACATAAATATATATTTTATGAAAACTCACATGTCTCGATAGCGGACTCATCCCAGAGTCACATCGATCATAATCTGGACCAAGGCTAGGAGTGATATGAGGTATGTCCACCTATAACAATATATATACACACATATATATCAACTTAAAATGAATATCTAGTTAAAAGAAATTTAAAAAAATAATGAAAAAGAATTGAAACATGCACATGCACACATACATGCACATCATCACATCGATGACCTAAGTCCTTCTGGGAATCACCTCCACCATATGACCAAACGATCAAGTGATGAATCAATATCTACATCCATTTGATCTATCCCATGTCGTGCCAAAATGATGAATGTAGAGGACTATGAAGGTGAGATGGCACCGGTGATGATGAACCAGAACCAATCAACATATCAGTAAAACCCATAGTCTGTGCAGGTACGTATGAACTGTAGGTGGATCTTGATGTGCACTAGTGCTTGGCTGAGAGTGATGGGATCCTAGAACTGAATGACCTCTATTCTCAAATGATCTCTAACATGCTCTATACCGATCCCATTATCTGATGCAATGTGGGCATATGCCTCCAACAGGTCCTCAGCCAAACAATGTAGAGTCATCGTGACATATCTCCAATAAGTGCATCAAGCTGTGTAGGAGTAGGGATGCCAGTCATTGTAAAAGGATCCATGGTGGTCCACTATGTTGAAAATGGTGTGGATCGGGAATGTCTAGATATCAAATACTGACCTACACGATCATCATATATCCTAGTGGTGGCAGCCGCAATGTCACCTACAGTGTCAATTGCTTCCTTTTGGGAAGCAACAACAACCTCATCTGCTATGGGGGCTAGAGCTGGGGTGAGAGCAGGAGACCTATCACCAACCAATACCCTAAACATTGGGGGTGGTCTATCTACTGATGATAGGTGGGCCTATTGCAATCCTACCATGCCCCGACCAGCATATGGTGGAATGTCCAGGTAGTTACTTTGAGGCCTAAATGGACCTCAACATACAATTGCTGAACAAAATACAATGGAATCTGGTCATTGTTTGGGTATATACCATGTCTTTGCTAGAAATGCGGGTAGATCAATGAGGCCATAGCATGATCAACACATCTAGTGACTCCATCCTAACCTTCACAGCACATTTTGATAAAATGGGAAACAAGTGGCTTTATCATTTCTTTGGTGACACTATCTTGTATTTGTTTAAGGAGCGTCACCATGTAATTCTTCATGCAGAAAATAATACACTACCCGTGTGGGGAATATGCACTAGTCCTCTCAAGTTCATTTTTAGTTTTTCTAGACTATGCAATATTAACATGCATGGTTCACTATATATCCCAGGTTTGCACCTGTGCTAATGAATCTCTTAATTTTTTATCTCATTACTAGTATTTGCAAACAAAGATTCTAGCACGGTGAAACATGATCTACATTTTCCATATTATATATCACAGTAACCTAAAAACAATGAGACTTTGGTAAATAATATATCTAGATAAAAAGAATACAAATCTAAAATAGAACTTGTAATTTAATTCATCTACTCATCAATAATATTTTCATACTATTAACTTGATTTAAAAGATTGGAAGACAACTATAATCTATAACATAACATCCTTAAATGGTTCAAATTTTTAAATGAAGCATGAAAGAAAGAATAAAGAATACAAAGATTAAAGTATAAAATCATTTGAAAATAATTGGGGATAAAATATTTAATCTAATAGTTGTTAACATAAATGAACTTCAATTATATAGCCTTGAGAACATCAAAAAATTATAGAACATCAAAAATGCATCATTAAATGTATATTAACATCATCTGCACTCTAATTAAAAACATTAAAAACATTCTTTGATACCCAAGTAGTCTAAAGGTTTTCTTGAATCTTATTTAGTTTTTAGATTTAAGTGCTTTCTCATTGTCTAATTTCTTAATCAAATCTAAACATTGTTCGATCCTTATTTCCTTCTAATACCAAAATCATCCTCTTTTCCTAACTATAAGAAGTCATAGTTCAATCCCACCATGGTTGTGAATCAAGCTAAAATTGGTATGATTGGGAATATGCATGATACTAAATTTATCATAATGGAGAAGAATCATTTGACCATGAGGCCCTTGTTGAGAAAATGGTAATCAAGATATAGGCTTTGATGCACAATAACCTTTCTTTGGATCTTGCAAATTTGGCTAGTAATATTAATCCTAGTACAATGATTGATCTCCTTCATATACTATGTTGCATAAATGTTTCTAATATAATTATGACTCTAAAGCCTCCAAAATTTTCCTTTGTAAAATGTGCTTCAAAATTTACTTAGTGCTTGCATGATTACACTTCCTCCTATTAGGCCATTAGATAAATCAAAGTTATTCCCAAAAGATATAATGAGAAAGAATTTTGTTATTAAATTGTAGAGTTAATTGTAATTATACTCAACATTTTATGGGATTAGGAATAATTGATTAAGTATTTGATTCATAAAAAAAAAATAGGTTGAGGGGGTTAATATTGGGGTCAATCCTTCAATTGTTCCTCCTAATGAAAATTTAAATATTTTACACTAAATAAATCTAATAAAATGGTTTTATATGAGGGTCATGCTCGATTGAGGTACATATACATGTTGACGAGCTTGAAATCATTGATTCACCTATGTATGTGAGGAATGATAATTTATATTAATAAAAATTATAAGGGTACTTATTCTTCTTCTTATGTACTAGTGATTGACTTTTATAGAAATTTCTATGGACTAACTAGTATTCAAACTTAGGACCTCCCATTTGGTGTTAGGATGCTCTACTATTGAGCTAATGACTCACATTGTGATGAGTCTTTTTATGACTTAGGTGTGTATCATTTCTCCAACACACTCCCTTGAGCCACAACATAGGTGTCAAATGCACCTAGCTTGGCTCTAATACCATACAAGAATACCAATTATGAGGACCTCCTATAAAAATATGACATGAAAAACTGTGAACAATATTTAAAAGATAATCCATAGTCTATCTTATTATTTATGCATATTTTCTAGGACCACCTATGCCCAAAACACAAAATAGTTTTTGTAAATACACCAATTAGATCTTATAAAATGCATTACTTAGATCAAATTATATGGTGAATTAAATATAATTAATGATTACTTTTTCTTTTAGTATGAAAGAGGTTAAATTCCAATATATGTTCTAGTGGGCTTGATTGAGTGACAAGGTGGAGTGATTGTTGTAATGAAGAACTTGCTAGGAAAGCTAACCAAGTTAAAATGTACACCTATACATACATCATTGTGGTAATATAGACCTATGTCATAAAACACAATTGAATCCTATTAGTTCCAAAGTATTTTAGCAAAGAAGAGATAGAGGAATTTCCAACATGAGGCATAATTCAATCATAATATAATAAAACCATTAATCCATAGTTCTATGTATAAATGGAATGTTGTAGAGGAAAAGATACACATTTAATTTGCAAGGCATAACTCAACAATATGAAAACATATAGTAGAATATTGTACATTATTCTCAGGATTTTTTCTTATTTGTGAGAAATGCAAACCTTCCATGCTAATTTTCTCTAAAACACACAAATATAGGGTGCAGTGTAATATCCCACCCTTTCCTAAATTTTTCCATAGCTAGTGATATGATAATATCCCAACAACTCTATGAATTTTAAAATTGAATGTTATGGACTATATTAAAATTATTTTGTGGACTAATAAACTAAAGAATATTCTTGATATTTAATTACACGTCTCTTGAGAAAAACAATGATTTAATATCTTATGAGTATTAAATTAGATTATGAGTATAATTTAAAGAATTATAGTCATGATTTTGTAATTGTCATGTAATAGACATAAATATCATTCATTTTGTTGGTAAAACTACATATTTAGAGTAATATTATGAAGGTTAAATTTAAATGGTTTATCTAGCACTCAAATAATCATTCTAGACTAATAGTTGATTTAAAATTTCTTTTACAATGATTATTGATTATATTTAATAAAAAATACTTGATATTCCCACCAAGTTATTAAGGGTGCAAATCAACTATTGACATGGACTAAACTATTGCAAACAAGGTAAATATATATAGTAGGAGTATCAACTAATGGTGAGGCACTTTAAGTCTAATCAAACATACAATATACCAAATAATATTAATGAAATAGTGGAGAAAATAAATAAATATTCAAACCTCATGAACACTAGAATTATAATATGGAGAAACCCTTTCAAAAAATCCCACTACTAAAGAGATATGAAACTTTTATTAATATTCATAACAAGATTATAACAATCCAATCCACTCAATCTTCTTTAGTCTAATGTTTTGGCTATTTCTACATAACACTATTTAAACCTTATGTCATACATTAAATTATATATAGAGCAAGGGAAACAAGAAATGATCAATTAATTTATGTAATGAGTGGAAAAAAATCATGGTCCACAAGAAAAGAACCCATGCCCCACTATGCATTGGAACATGTACACAAAATATAAACGAACTAATGATATAGGACCTTAAATCCCATAACCTTGATAGTAACCACTCCCAATACTAGTGCTTTATGATGAAGATGTCAACTACAATAAGTCTCATCTATTATGAAAAGATGCTCCACTCTTCCCAATGTAACTCCTAGTACAATAATCATCACGATCTCCTTATTTAATTTTATTATAATAATATCTTGAGCCCATTGCTTACCTTTTCATTTTTTCTCACATATCACACTATAAAATTTTGGAGCTCATTTTCACTTTGCGAGAGTCTCTCGAGGGTTTTAATGGTGTCCAAATTGATATTTTTTAGCTTAATGCATCAAACTCATTAATATTTTTAATTTTAAGAAAATATTAAAATCAAAGCTCTATCGACTGTAATTTATGCCCTTTAGAAAGAATTTAGAAAAAAGCAACATTAAAGATAAGATTTTAAGTGAATGGAACACTAATCCCAACTTACACCAACCAAGTACAAATGGGTATTTAGCTTCATGGAGATTCATTCATGGTTGGTGATGGTGCATGAGTAGGCTAATAGAGGAAGAAAGACCATATGTTCATTAAGAAGAAATTGGGAGAAAAAATAAGCTAAGTTTAAATTTGTAATGATAAGAGGATCTTGATTGAATTATATATATATAGTTCATATGAGAACCAAGGATAACATACTAGAGTAAATAAGCTTCGATAATAAAGGAATCTTGTAAGTATGGGGAAGAAAAATATATCAAACTAAATGCACTACCAAAAGATAGATCAATTGGGATTTTTTTATAGGAAAGTGTGATATTTAATTGAAATCCTAATGTATTAATGTTGTATCTTCAACAATCTTGGAATGAGTACTTGGATGCCTATGTTGTCAAAAGATATTATTATTTTACTATTAATTCTCCTCATGTTGAAATTTCCATGAACTAGTTAGGATGCAAATCTCCACCACTAAGCTACCCACCCACTTTATGACAAGTCAATTTACGATTTAGGTATGCTAATTTTTTTGACACCTTTTTCACATTGTGAGATATTACCAAATAATTATAATGGTCATTTGGTTTTGTGTGGAACATGAACCATGTAAGGGTGTGTTTATTGATCTTACTCACCAATAAAATGTATGCATTGAATAATTTTTGTTTTATCATCATTTTATCAACAAGCATATGCATATTTGAGGTTTATTTAAAATTGACTAATGATATGTTGATTGAAACTATAGGATACATTATTTTACCTTAATTTTTTGGTCTAAAAGATGAGGGAAGTTCTTATTCTATGTCATATTCTTTCTTCTTTAGATGTATCTCATATTTTATTTGGGTATCCATGGATAAAGAAATATCAAGCAACATCATCTATGTCATGCCATGAAGGTATCAAATATGTTTGAACACTAGTAAAGAGGTTACAATTGCAAGAGATCCGTATATGCCTTTATTTTAGATTAAGTCATTTAACCTTAAATAATTTTAAGAACATACATAAGGATCCTCTATATAAGTGCAAGGATTCTTTGCCTAATTTGTAAAATTTTCAAAAGGAATAACAATGGTGGGAAAATCAAGACAAGATGCAACAATTTAGAATTCCTAAAGGGTTTACAATTATTAGAGCCAAAGTAGGTTATATTTTGGTTTTATATTATAAAATGATTCAAGAATCTATAAGGCCAAAAGAACCATAACCATTGCAAACTTTAGTTTAGAAGCATAAGGGATTGGATATTTTCATTCCTAAACATGGTTTTCATTAAAAAAATTACTCATGTAGCAAACACACTATATAATTCACAAAGAAGATTAGGGTTTTTAGCTTCATTTGTTATATGGAGATATTTTATTGTAATGTACGTAATCAATGATATGATTCTTGATTTTTTATAAGATTTAATATTATAACACCTTAACAAATCAAGCTATGACTTTCATGGTTCACTCCTACATGTATGAAATTTGCATTTTCATCTACAAGTTTGACCTTAAATTTGTAGTTTTAAAATTATTTTGTGAGTTTGACCCTACATTTCTAGTCTTTAGGAATGTATTTATCTCCATTTTTTAGACTATGTTGAGAGCCATTATAATGTTTTTTTGCACAAACTTTCGGAGGAAACTCGTTTTTCCTTACTCAAACCCTTGGATTATGCAAAACGGGGAAGCAAAATACTATATTAAAAATGCTTTAAAAACTTTCAAACAAGTGCAATTTGAATTCAACAAATTTTAAAAAAATTGCATATAGGGTTTCAAAATTAAACAAATACATGCATTTTGAACTCAAAAAAAATGGAATTTTAAATACCTCGTGCTCAATAGTGGTCGATATGCGAATTGGAATGATGAAATTTGAAGAGAGGACCCGAAATTTGCTTTCGCCGGTGAGAAATTTTGTTGGGTCGCCGTTCGGATTCTGTTCGCCGCGCGTAGGGACAGTGACTGACTGGTAATTCACAGTGAAAATGTGAAAGTGAAAGCACTTTTTTTGGTTTTGTCATATTCAAGGGGTTCGGCCGAACCCAGGTTCGGCTGAACCACCTTAAATATTATTTTTTATTAGGCTTGGTGACTGGTTCAGCCGAGCCATGGGTTCGGCCGAACCATATGGTTCGGTCGAGCCATATGGTTCGGCCAAACCGGTTTCCTATGAAGAGTGGGGAAATTTTGAAATTTCCTTCCTCTTCAAAAGTGTAAACCACTTATGTGGCTTCACCCTCATCTTTGGACATACATTGTTTACATTATTAAAACATTGCATGAGATCCAGTTAAAAGTGCTTTTCATTTTTTGTTACACAATGTTAGTACCTTACCTTTCTAGGCACGCTAAGAAAAAGTTCATATCCCCTCCCTATGAGAGTTTTTTAGTGAAAGAGAATACAACCTTGGACAATCCTAATGATCATATTCCTTTTTCTCCCAATATCTCTCCTATTTGTGAAGAAGATATTTTGGTGTTAGAAGAACCAATCAATGAGAGTTTTGAGAGTCCTAGTTGCTTCTCTCCTCTTACCTCTCTTAGTGAACAAGACATTGATGAACAATAAGAAACAACGATAGGTAATCATATAACCATTAAAACTTCACCTAGTCTACATTCATCTCCCAACATCTTCACCTCTTGTGATAATGCTCGAGAGGATGAAAGTGTAAGTGAAGATATGTTGGTTTTGGATGATCAAAACTTTAAGATCTACGACAATCCTCTTTATGCTCCTTCCCCTGCCTATCCTATTTTGGAAGACACTAGGGAACACATGAATGAAACCATAAATGATCATGAAACTCATACTAGTTCTTCTCCTAGTATCTCTCTTAGTTGTGAAGAAGATACTTTAAGCAATGAAGGTCATGAAAAAAACATTCTTAAACAAGACAATACCATCATTGAAAATACCATTGAACATTCCCCTACTTGCGATGAAGTCATTTTGGAAGAACCAATCCTTGAATGTCAAGAACATTTAGTTTGTAGTTCTCCTAAACACTCTCCTACAAGGGAAGATATAACGGTGGAAGAAAATGAAAACATTGACAATAGTAGTTCCTTAGATGAAGATGATGAAGTAACATTAGAATCCTCTTTACTAATAGATCATGAAAATAAGGATAAGTCTTATGAGGTTATGCACATTAGATACCCCTTGAATTATTCTCTTGAGCCTAAACTTATCATCCATCCACCCTCTCAAAAACCACGAGTTCAAAAAACACCCATCCTTATTCTCGAACCACATAAGAACAATGTTTCACAACAATCAAGTTACAATACCATTGCTCATACATACAACACTAGGAACAATTTGCAACCAAGACAAGAACCTTCAACATCCCTTCCATTGCCTAATCCTATCTTACTAGGTCCCCCTCGTTGCCTTCACAATGTGGAAAGGAGTATGAACTTGTTAAACAGCTACAAAATACTCCTGCTAAGATATCATTATGGGACCTTATTCAAGCATCCCCTCATTATCATAACATGATTCAAAATGCTTTACAAAAAGTTACTATCCCTTCTAATATGCAACCGAATGACATAGTAGCAATGATTCAAGGAATAAATGCTTGCATTTTTTTCCACCAAAGTGAGCTCCCTCCTTTGGAAGTGCAAAAACAAAATGATGCTTTCATGATCATAGCTCAAAACAATATGATAGGGATAAAAAAACCCTTGTTGACAATGGATCGGCCTTAAATGTGTGTAGTGTAAACCTTTTAGATAAGCTTGGTGTCGATAAATAAAAAATGTAATCTGTCTCTTTCTCTATTAATGGCTTTGATAACGTGCGAAAACAACCACTTGGTGTAATCACTTTACCTATTAAAGCTAGAAAGGCCACATTACAAACCCCGATCCATGTTATGCCTGTTGATCTTTCATATAACCTTCTTTTAGGTAGACCGTGGATTCATGTAATAAATGGGGTGCCTTCCACTCTTCATCATAAAATGAAACACATCTACAACAACAAAGTGCACACACTTGACGTTGATCATGAGCCTTATAGTGTCTTACAACTTGAGAAAAACAAAGAGAACCCCTTGAAAACACTAACACCAATTGTACAAATGGAACCTATGCAATAAAAAGACAAAGAAAAACACATTGAAGAAGTCACTAAGTTATTAGAAGATGATTGGGGTTCCTTAGATTTCACACCTACATTCAAGGGAGAATACAAGATCACATCAAAAGACTCTAAAAAGGGAAAGGAAAAATCAGACCCTTCGAAAGCATCCACCTCAACCCCTTTAGAAGAAAAGACAACATACACAACAAACTTTGATGAAACTGACTATCAACAACCTCCAAATCCTAAAGAAATGAAAAAGATTTATGGAAAAGGTTATGAGCTTATGAAACAACTTGGATATAGTGGAAAAGGTTGTGGTGCAAGAGAACAAGGTATTTTTGTCCCTATCGAACCTAACACATAAGAAAAGACTAGTGGTCTTGGTTATTTTCCTTTGATAGCAATAAACAAGCCTTCACTTAACATCAACACTCTTACAAAATATTCCTCTAAGCGAACTTTGACAGTAGTGCATCCCGAATTGATAGACACTAGTGGTCTTAATTGTTATCACTTGAAAGAAATAGAGAAGTCCTCGCTTAACATTAATGTCATCATACAAAACACCAAAGATTTGAATTCAATAGATTTTAAACACCTTCCTTTTAAATAACAGAACAAAATCTCGCAATCAAAAAAGTCGTGTAAGTATGACACCTAACACTAAGCAAGAGACATCTTTGTCACAAAATCAAAGAACACCTTCTACCATTGATCGAGAGAGTATCTTGACAAGACTCCTCCAAGATCTTCTTTTCTCTCTCCCTCCAAAAACACGAACAAAATTTTACTAGAAGACTTCATTTTGTGCATATCATAGAGTTCGTGGTCATTCTACTAATGAATGTAAGGCTTTAAACAACAAAATTCAACATCTCAAGGAGTGTGGTGCTCTTCCTTGTGTTGAAGCACCTAATTTCTCTAACTAATGCCCATTTTTATCCTATTTGGCTCACCCTTGTCCTGCACTAAGTGGGGGCAAAGGGTTAGGTAGCCTTGTCCTTGTATGTCACCTATCATTGCCTCTTTTGGCTAGTTGACTGCCTTCCATGTATATGTAAGAGCAAGCTTGGGATGTGGACAACATGCCTTAATTTGGCATGCATGTGACATACTGAGTAATGCATTTTGGGGGTAACCATCTTTTCCTTTTTCATTTTTGGCTACTTTAAAGTAATTGCTCACAACATGGTGTTAGCAATTTCTTTAAAGTGGGGGTATACATAGGCATTATTTTGGCATGATTTCATTTGCATTTGTTCTTATGTTTCATTGTGCGATTTTCTTTCTTCCTGCAATGTGTTTCTTTCTTGGTGGTGTCATTGGGTTTGATTTCCTCCAAGAGCATGATATTTCTTTGACTTGTCGTCTCTTGGAAACATTAGGCACAATGTTCCCTAAGAAGAGACCTTGCACGAACTAAGCAAAATCCCTTTGAACATCCCTCTTTCTTGTTGTATTTTCCTTTTTGTAACTTATTAAAGTCATGGAGGTATGGATTTGATATGGTCCCCTGAGGCTCACCTAGTGAACACCTAGCTTCACTAGCCCTTGTGAGCATGAATTTTCTTTTGTCCTTATCATATTCATGGGGGTATAGCTTTGATATGGACTTTCTAGGGCTGACCTAGTGGATAACTAGCTTCACTAGTCCTTATGAGCGTGCATTTTGTTTGCATAGCGGATAGCATGTTCCACTTGTAAACCTATTTTTGGACAAACAACCTCAACCTAGTCAGCCATGTTGGATGACCAGTCAAAGCTTGATCCGTTGCATTTGTCCTTTTTTGTTTTCATTTTTCATTTTTCATTTTTTCTTTGATGGTGTATGTTTGCATTTTGGTTATGGCTTCATTTATCATCTACATGTGTGTTCCTTTGTGCTTATGTTGGTTTTTCATAGGATCTCGACCTTGGGGGCTTGATCATCCCTCTTGATTGTTGTCATCCTATCTTGTTAACATTCATACATTTGAACCACTCTTGATTGTGTGGTTGGCTACTTTAGTATGAGTTTGAAGCAATTTCATCCTCTCACTAAAGTGGGGGCTAAATGTAGTGTAGGAAAATGCATACCCTTGCATTTTCACACTTATTTGGACCCGCCTTGCTTTATTTATGCTTCTTTATGGCTCAATTTTTCCTATTTTGCATCCACAAGCCCTATGAATTATATATTTTTATAGAAAATCTTGACAAACATCAAAAGAAAAATGTTCATTTAATGTTTTTGTATGTGTGTCCCTGTTTTGTGGACTAGGACTAAAACGCCACCTAGGGCATCTTTTTCCTCCATGGGTTTTGGGACCATGATACTAAAAACACCAAAATAGGTCCCTTTTTGGAGTCACCTGTTAGAGTAAATCACAAAGATTACAATATACTTTTAGAGCAAGCTTATCATAGGAGTATCACCACTCAAATATCAAGAGACAACACAACTGCTATCAGACTCTCAGAATACAACACCGTCTCTCTACTGCTATCGTAATACAATGTTCACCCTCATAAAATAAAGTTACATTCTAGGGAAAGACAAGCCAACAAAATATCCACCATTAGATCTAAAACCTAATAATTAACAGTCTAGATTTACAATGTATCATTTATCTAATGTATGTCAGCCATTTTAGTAGTATCCTAAAAAAATTAACAAAAAATTATTTTCACGCATCTCACTCTCCCCCCTTATTCCATTGTATATTACACCTATTAGGGTAACTTGGAAATATATATATATATACACACACATATATATCCTATCAACAATAAACCATATATAATTGCAAGGTTGAGACATAATTTCCCAACAAATCTCTCACTTGTCAAACACCTTGCAAGAGCAACGAGAGGGAGTAAACATTGTCTCTTAATTGTTAGGGGACAAAAGGCCCATAATCTTTGAACTTCTTTGTGCTTACAAGCTTAGTTAAAGAACCAAAAACATTAATCAAAGTCTCTACCTTAACCAACTTCACCCTACCATCATCGACCATATCTCAAACAAAATGATATTGTACATCAATGTGTTTGGTCCTGGCATGAAATGTCGAGTTCTTGGTTAGAAATATTGCACTATGACTGTCGCAATAATTTTTCACTACACCTTGTTTTATTTCAATAACTTAACATAGTCTCTTAAGCCAAATGGCTTCCTTAAAAGCATGAGTAGCTTCCATATACTTTGCTTCTATAGTGGACAAAGCAACCACATCATGTCGCTTACTCATCAAACTGATTGTACCACCAAATAAAGTAAACACATAAGCACTGGTGGATCATCTACTATCAATATCACCTACCCAATTTGAATCCACATAACCATGAATATCAAGGGAAATTTCTTCTTCAGTCACATTACTATGATAACATAAGGAATACTTGAGATACCACACAAATTATATTTGAAGACCCTTTTAACTGCATCCCAATGAACTCTATAAGGATTAGACATATATCTTGAAAGAACCCCCACTACTTGGGAAATGTATGGTCTAGTACAATCCATAGCATACATCAAACTTCCAATTGCACTCTAGTAAGGCACTTTTCTCATGTCTTCCATCTCTGATGGATATGTTGGACTATCTAAAATAGATAACTTTATTCCAACAAAAAGGGGAACTCACAATGGTCTACAATCCTGCATGTTAAATCTCTGTAAAATTGAATTGACATTCTTACTTTAGCCAAGCCATAGATTTTTGTTCTCTCTATCTCTTTTAATTTCCAACCCAAGAATGTGTCTAGCTGCACCAAGATCTTTCATTTCAAATTTAGCAGCACATTGAGATTTCAGTTATGACATCATACCTTTCCATTTTCCAATAAATAACATATCACCAACATATAATGCAATAATTAGGAAATGATCACCATTAGTTTTATAATAAACACAATGATCTTATTTAGAACGCTCAAATCCCAAACTCAATACAAATGTATCAAATTTCTGGTACCACATCCTAGGACTCTGTTTTAAGCCATACAAAGATTTCTTCAATTTGCAAACCAACTTACTTTTACCTTTCACCACGTAGTGCTCTATCCAAGTCATATAAATATCCTCCTCCAAGTCACCGTGAAGGAAAGTAGTTTTAACATCCATTTGCTCAACCTCTAAATCATAAGCAACAATAATAACAAGAAAAAATCCAATGGATGTCATTTTTTGCAATAGGAGATAATATCTCATCATAATCAACACCCTCAACTTGAGAGTAACCTTTTGCAACCAACCTTTCTTTATACTTCTCAATACCTCCATTTGAACCAATCTTTTTCTTGAACACCCATTTGTAACCAATAGGTTTTCATCCTTCAGGAAATGGTACAAGATCCCATGTATCATTCTTTTTCAAAGATGTCATTTCTTCCTCCATAGAAATCTTCTAGGATTTTGCATCATTCATACCTAATGCCTCTTCTACAGATTTAGGTTCATCCATGTTATTATTCAAAGAAAAAATACATCTCCAATCATTAGGTGTATACGTTTCAAGTGGTTGTTTATTCCTTGTAGAACTACGAACAAGTTGAGTTGGAGGTTCTTCCTCCTCTTCTAAAGATTCGGAGCTAGATGAGCTCTCCTCAACTTCTTGTCTATCCTTGGGCCTCGATTCAACTTTCTCATGTGTAGAAGGAAATTGAATCACATCTCTTGTTTAATTTGTTCTAGTTGTAATGTAACAGAAGAAGGCTTAGTTTCTCTAAAAATAACACTTCTACTATATATTACCTTTTGTGTAATAGGCTTCCAAAGCTTGTATCCTTTCACACCCTAACTATATTCGATGAAGATACATTTCACAACCTTGTTCTCCAACTTTGTTCACTTCTCTTTTGGCACATGTGCATATGCCTCGCAACTAAAAACTCTAAGATGTATTAATGAAGGCTTGCGACTTGACCATGTCTCTATATGCATCTTATCAACAAGAGTTGATGTAGGAGACCTGTTAATCAGGTAACATGCAATGGTAACAGCTTCAGCCTAAAACCTTTGTTCTAGGCCAACACCACTCAACATACTCCTAGTCTGCTCCATCAATGTCATGTTCATTCTTTCTGTAATTCCATTTTGTTGTGGAGAATACAAAGTTGTCTATTGTCTATGAATACCACAATCCTTATAGAATCTATCAAAATCATTTGATAAAAAATCACCACCATTATCAGTCCTCAAAAAATTTATTTTCTTTCTAGTCTACAACTCAACCATTGCTTTAAATTCTTTAAATCAACTGAAAACTTTAAATTTACTCTTTACAAAATATACCCATGTCCAACTGTAATCATCAATAAATGAAACCGTGTCACCAAAAAATGTATAGATGGACATTTTTACGCTCACTTGAGTCTCTCCCATGGACTTTGGATTGATTTTGCCTAGATTTAATGTTGTAATGTGGTCAACACATTCACATTAGGTCTTGGACCCTTGAGAATCATTAAGAATTCTAGGATGTATTGTAAAAGTGTTGTAACCCACTTTCACACTTTTCTAGGACCCTTTCATTATAATTCACTTAAATAACCTCTTTTTATCACTTACTGAGTCTTATTTTAAAGTGTTGTAAATAGTTGTAACAAACTCTCACACTTTTCTAGGCTTTCCATCACTAATTTGACCCTTTCTTATGTTTAAATGACCCTTTAATGCACTTTCTAACCCTATTTATGTGTGTTTCAAAGAATAATCCCATTAAACCTCATTAAATACACTTTAATTCCTGATGCCCAGTAAAATTTCCCTTGTGGGACCAAGTCACCACCTGGGGCGGCTTAGTCCCATTTAGCACAAAAATCAAAATTATTTTAATTTTTTGGTGGGATTTTATTCTCTTAACCTTAAGGTTGGCTTGTGATGCATTATTTTTAGGAAATATTGTAAAATCAAGTATAAATAAAGGGTTTTACCCTCTTTTTTCATCTCCTAATCTCCTACAATCTTCTAATTTCCTAATTTCCTTAATGCATTTTCTTAATTATACTCAAGCATTCTAAACATAATCAAGCATCCATTGGAGCATCTTCTTGCATATCTTCATATTTCTAGATAAATGGTTTGGTGAGTTGTAGCATTGTACTTTTTTCATTCATCATTCTCTTTCCATTTCATTTCATTTTCTAGGGTTTGATTACCAAATTGGGGTTTGACCAAGGAAAACCCATATTCTCTAACCCTTAACCCTTTTTCCACTCTTTGCATGTGTGTTTTGTAGGTCTTGTATGCATATTTTTCAAAGAGGAAAGTGTTAAAAGGTGTTGTCAACTCATCAAATTCATTCAAGTCAACAAAGCCCTAATTGAAGTTTGGAGACCTATTTCAATCCATTTTCTACATAATCTGAATCAGACACCTGTTAAGAAGGGAAGTACAGAAGGACAGCTACATATTCCTACCCTAAATTCCCCAAGATTCCCATGTGGACTAAGTCACCATCTGTGGTGAATTAGTCTCACTTCCAGGCCTGGAAAGTGGTTTTTGCATTTCTGGACACCCATTTGGCAGAAACCTATTCTGGCATAATCTCCCCAAAATAGGACTAAGTCACCCAGCTTGGAGTAAGTGTCCCGATTTGCTCCAACATCAAAATCTGTAGGATTGCAGAGCCTCTCTGCATCACATTTTAGTTTCTAGGTGTACCTCTCTAGTCTTGTTCATTTTTTTTATTGCTTGTTTGCAATTCTTAGGTCATTTTGCATACATCACTGTGTTTTCAAACAACTTGCATTTCTTAGGTTTTGCATTAATAATTAATTTCCTTTTCCAATTCATTACATTCAAATCATTTCATTTAGAAATATTTCATCCATTCTTGCATTATTTTTGAGTGGGGACATTACACATTTTGGTCCATCTCTCTCCTTTTAGGTGGAAAACCCTAGAAGTGTAAGAGAACCTTGGATACCACTATTGGTGTCCACAGAAACATAATATGTGGATTTACCAATCAAAGGAACATCTACAGGACCAAACACATCATAATGAATAAGATCCAATACACCACAAAGATTTATGATAACTCGAGTAAAACTGAACGTATTTTTTTTCTTCCATAAATGCAATGCTCACAAAAATCGAATTCAAGATTACCATCACACAAACCTTCAACAAGGTTTTTATTTTTCAAGGTCCTTAGACCCTTTTCTCCAGTGTGTCCAAATCTCTGGTGCCATAACATAGTTTTCTCTACAGGTAGCTTTTTCTTAAAAGAAAGAGCACCCTTGGGTACCCAAAATCCATAACCATCTATTGAAGGTGAAACCCTCACTTCTTCCATAAACTTGTTTTTCATATAAGTACTATTCCACTCAATAATTCATGCATCAGGCTTATACAATGTGTGATATCTAACACCTCTAGAAATCACCATAGCACCTCTGACCATCTTGCACCTTGCATCAAAAAATACTACCTGCACACACACATCTATTAGTTTGCTTATAGATAACAGATTTCATGTTAAACCAGGGATATGCAACACACCATTAATCCTTTTTATTATACCATCAAGGAACCTAATTTTAACTTTACCATAGCCAACAATGTATAAATGAGAATCATCACCCAAGTACACCTTACCTCCATCAAATTTTTCATATCCAAAAAACCAATCTCTATTAGAGGTCATATGGAAAGATGCACCTAAGTCAATTAACCATGCATCATTACTTGCACAAGTTTCCAAAGCTGCAATCAATGCGTCACCATCTTCCTTCTCAAACTCAAAATCAAAATCAAATTTCTTCTTTTTCTTCTTCTTTTCTTCTTTGCATTCCTTATGAACATGTCCAGGCTTACCACAATTCCAACAAATAACTTTGGACTTCCTAGGAGATTTAGATCTCCCCCTGGACTTGATTTGTCATGCTTCTCATTCTTCTTTCCTTTTTCCTTAGGTCTTCCATGAACATTTAGGGCCTCCTTGGCAGTGATGGATACCTTCCTCCTCATCTCTTCAGAAAGCAAAGAACCCACCACATCTTAATTCTTCGAAATAACAAAAGTACTCCTAATAGCCATAACAATAGAATCCCATGAATCAAGAAACAACAAAGCAAGATCTGACATTTCTCCTCCTCGTCCATTTTGACACTAAAGGATGCCAATTGAGCCACCAACATATTGAATTCTTCCAAGTGGTCTGTGATTTGTCCACCCTCTTCAATTCTCAAGGAATACAACTTCTTCCTCAAGAAAATATTGTTCACTGAAGATTTGGCCTGATACATATCAACAAGCTTCTTCCATAGTTTCTATGTAGAGGTTTCCTCATGGACATTAATTAAAATAGAGTCTTCCAAACTCAATCTGATTAGATGCTTGGCTTTATGGTCCATAACATCATATTGAGCAACCTGAGTAGGATCTACATGTTGGAAGAATGAAGAAGGTTCCCTCTGGACTTGTTGTCATTGATGCCAACATTCGTTGGTAATTGACTACGTAATCAGTACGTCCATACTGATCTGGTATCTTGATCTAAAAATCTTCATAGTAAAAGGAAATTCAATGAGTCTTTGATATGTTGATCAAGAATGTTAGTTACAGATCATATAAATGAGTTTTTAGCATGTTTTTGTGATCTAGTTGAACTATCCTGATGACAGAACTTCGGTGTTCATTTGGCCAACAAGGTTTATCTTTTGAGTGTTCATCTTTAGGTCTAAGCTAACCTAATTTTTGGATAACACATTTTGTTTTATATGTCAAAAGAAATTTTATATTAAGCCAACAAGATCTTTTGTATTTCAAGTGTTCTCTTTGTCATTCGACATTTTGAGGGATCCTCCTGACATCTAAGGATCACTCCTCTTGACATTCGTATTCTTCAGATGTGTCCTTCTGAAGAACCAACTCTGTCATTTATGCCTTAGGATGTGTCCTTCCTAGGAATCACCATTATCATTGTCACATGGTATTTTGAGGGATCCCCCTTGACATTTAGGGAATCAATCCTCTTGACATCAACTTTATTCAGGATGTGTCCCTCCTAAATTCGACAATTCTCGACATTTGTCATCTAGGCATCATCAAAGCTTTGACACTCTGGCATCTCATTATTATCACATCAGAACAATAGATATCCAGATGCACTTGAAAAAAATTGTACATTTGTCTATTGGCTTTTAGCATGTTACTAGTTTTTCAACGAGATCCCACTAACAGGATTTAGAGAAGCAGCAATGTATCATGACAATTGACACGCATGACTACTAGTTTTTCAGTGAGGTTCTGATCTTGGGATTTACAAAAACAACGATGTATCATGATAAGGGCTCTATTTTTATATTTTGACAAGCATGTTGCTAGTTTCTCAAGGATGTTTTGGAAACAGGATTTAGAGAAGCAACGACGTTTCATGAATTGTCTTTGTCTTTTTCTACTTGTAGATTGACAGAGGAAGTTATGCTTGTGAATATATTTATGATGGAAAAATCAATGGAGAGAAGAGGATATATGTGGGTGATCCCACAATACTGGTTTACAATTTCTGGGAGATCCTATTTTTTGCTAAAATCACATATTTTTAGAAAATATTGAAAAGTTCCATTTAAAGGATTCCAACTGAAGAGGGTTTGATTGAACCACTTTAGATCAAACCCCCTTAGATAGAACCATACTAGTTTTAAACCATACATATAACGAAGTATCCTTTACATGTGAAAATATAGCAGATTATCAAAAAAAAAATGAAAAATATCAGTGCACTAGATATTGAAGTCCTTAATTCAACAAAAAAAAAGAATTTTGAGACATACAAAAAAAATTATGTTGTATACAGTCTACTTATGTTTGAATTGTATTTGGTTTGATTTTGAAACTTGATTAAGGAAAAAATATTCAATAAAACACTATGAAACCAAATGAAAGTGCTAGATATCATAGTTACAAATCTAAATTCAAAAAAAATATAATTTTATTCTTAATGAAAAAAAAATTATATTGTATACGGTGAGCATCACTCCTTAAAAATGGTGTTTACTGAAAAAAATAGTTTTCAAAGGAGATGGAAAAAAAAGTGCAATCTAATTCCAAAAATTTTGAAAAAAATATATTTAGAATCTATAGATAAAATTTCAAAAATCACTAGTTTGCATCATTTTCAAATTCCTCACGGTTTAGCCACTTTAAGTGCCTGAAAGTGAAGATTTAGTTAGAAAAAATTAGTTCAGTGTCCAGTTTGGCCAATATTTGTAAACTAGTATTGTGGGATCACCCATGCAAGTAATGCAACAAGTGTAATAGTGCAAAGTTACTAATAGTGTTTATATACTGGTAATTAGAGCATAATCTTGATATTACCAGAGCATAACCAGAACTACTTTCAACACATTGTAGGTGCACTTATTTAGTTCATTTTGGCAATGAGCCACATCTTTTGTATTTTGGTGATAAGCCACATTTTGCATTCAGGCTGTGAGCCTTTTTAAGGACAGTGAGTCATGGTAGTGAGCCCTGTAACATCTTATAACCGATTATAATATATTGTGAGCTAGTCCTCACTGTGGTTTTTCCCATTCTGGGTTTTCCACGTAAAAATCCTGGTGTCAATGTGTTATGATCTCTTTTATGTTTTGGTTCACTATTGCTATTAGATGTGGATTGATAATTGGATGGTTAATAATTAATTTAGCCAGGGGAATGCTAATTCGCCCCCCTCTCAGTATTTGGTAGATTCAACAATTGGTATCAGAGCTTGGTTTCTTTGAAAAAGTCTTACAAGCTTGAGGAGGGTCCCAGAAATTGAATGCATGGATGGAAAATATCACTCTGTTCCCTCGGAAGAAAAATCCATATCTGAAGAGATCAATGTTTCCCTCAAGGAATTGAACAAAAGTGAGGATGAGAAAGAAACTCTGAAAGGAAATCTAGAGGAAGATAATGATCAAGCATGAGGAAGTTGAGAGAGCAGATCAAAAAATTCAAGGATAGACATAAAGAAGTCAGTGATCAGTTGAAGAGGCCAATGAGGATATTACCAGACTGAAAGTTGAAATAGAAGAAAGAAATCGAGTTGAGGAATGTCAGAAAGATGAAATATAGAACAAAATTAGTGATTGTACAATGCTTGAACAAGAAGTGGTAACCTTAAGAGTTGATCTAGAAAAAGAAAAAGCACATGAAGAAATGTTCAAGACAAGTTCCACAATGCTTGATGAGTTGATTACATCTCACAAACCTACTAAAGACAAAAGTGGTCTAGGACTTGAAGAAGTACAAAGCTCAAAAACTAAACCGATTCTCAACAAAGTGGGCAATCAAAGAAAACTTCAAAGGAATGGTTATCAAAGAAAGGACCAAAGGATCAATACCAAAAGGATTCCCATCTAACAACCTAATGCTCAAAGGTACCCATCTTTTAATGGATTTTGTTTCTCATGCAATAAATTCAGACATAGAGCAACAAAATGTAGAAGTGAAGTAGGATGAACTAGAAAAGAATAAGTCAAAATTTTGGATTCTTTTTTGGACAATGATATGTTTGCAACAAGTTTGGACATAGATTTTCCGAATGTAGAAGTTAGATGATGATGAACATGTTTAATATCGGTAGAAGAATTCAATCTTTTCAAGGCTATTGTTACACATGCAATATATTTGGACACAAGACTAACCAATGCAGGTCAAGGATGGATACAAACTCTCTTGATCAAGGATATGTTGTGTGCCACTCTTGCAACAAACCAGGACATATCTTAAAATTTTGTAGGAGCAAAGTTGGGAAGAAACTGAATCCAAAGCAAAAGAACAAGTCTGTGAACAAGCTAAATCCAAAAGAAGTAAGGAAAGAAATGGAAAGAATTTGGAGAAAGAAGGAAGAACTTGTGAATAAGGATAAATCAAATGATCCTGTATCTACAACCGGTACAAACACTTCTTCTAAGAACCAAGCCTAGTAATGGTTTTAGGGGGAGTAGTCACAGAAAAATATAACAAGCCCCTAATATATGAGGTGTCTTGTGATGACACAAGGACAAGTGATGTGAATCTCTATTTTAATGGATTTGAAGAAAATTATGAAAAGAAATCAAGAATATCATAAGAATTACGGAGCTCTTCTTGGTTTACAGTGTATTTTACAAAGTGGTTGACAGCTTTAAAGTGAAAATGTAAAAATTCAAAATTAGGGAAAAATAGTAAATAATAAAGCAAGCGACTAAGTTAAAGAAAAGCACATTTACGCAAATTGGGAGAAGTAGTGAAAGTTGAAGCAAGAAAGAAGTGACTTAGAGTATCATACATCGAAACCCTAGTTCTCGACAAGAAAAAGGTATTCTCTATTAAATGAATCCCATTTTTTTCAAAATTGAAGGAACTCTTTGTTAAGCCCATTTAAGTTTGTTTGGGGAAATATGGCCACTCCTACTATTGTGGAAATTTCTGAGAGGCCTCAACCAAAGTTCAGAAGATGTTCATGGAAAGTATATGAAAATGATCTAATGGGTGTGTTCTCGCACATTTTGAGTAATGTGCTACCCACCAAAGATCCAAGACTATACATTCATGGGAAGCTCAAAGAATTCAATCACCAGGAGCAGAAAAATTTGTGGTGCAATGAGTTAGTTGATGATTTACTACTCAAGGAGGAATACGAAAACCTAGTTTAGATGAAGTTGAGTGTTTGGAACTAGTTTCTAAAATTTTCTAGTGAGAGTGAGGAAAAATTTATCAGGATAGCCCTCAGTAGAGTTCACAACAATCTTGTGTGGGTAAATGAACCAAGGGTTATCAATAAGGAGGTAATTTTTGCAGTTATTGGTCTTTATGATGTCGATGCCATTCTAGTTCTAAAAGCAGTGAAAAATGATGAGGTCACAAGGTTAACTAGTGCTAAGTCTGACAGAAGATCCCTAACCACAAAGTCTATCACAAACCTCACCATCAAGTATGCTACCATTATGATTGGGCAAAAGGTCTACTTCACGAATAGAGCGAACTTTGTATTGACCACGACAATTCACACAACTTATGAAATGGTGGTGAATGGAAAGGATTTTAATCTTTGTGACACAACTAATATAATTTTCTACAATGTTCAGAGTCAAGTAGAGAGTCAACATGTTAATGACTAAGGAAGAATACTATGTTGAAAAAGTAAGACAAGAAAATCATGATGTGATTAGGAAATTAGCAAAAATTTATGGGACAAAAACCAATTCTTCATCCCACACTACTCAAACTCGAGAACCTAATATAGTTGTAGAAGCAATGGATAATCCTATCTTGAAAACTATTGATGAGACACTTAGTGCTTTAGAGACCCCTGCCCCTCAGATGGACACAAAAGAAACTACCGGTAAGACATCTGATGATCATCATAAGAAATAATCCAGTGAAAGGAGAGAAGAACACCAAGAATCCATCAAGAATGGAGAAGAGGAAAAAGAATATGTAAATGAAGGAAGAAAATGATAAAGACGAATGATGAGGATAGAAGGAAGGAAGAAAATAGAAAGTCATCTGGTGATGAAGAAGAAAAAGAAAAAGAAGGAAAAGAAGAGGAAGAAGAAAAGAAGAAAGAGGAAGATAAGGAAGTCATTTCAGCTGAAGGTGAAATTCCCAAAGACCCTCAACCATCAAAGCAATTTGGAGATCCATCCAGAAGTACTCTTAAAGTTCTTCTTTCAAGTCAAGTTGTAATCCAACCTGTGCTTCCACCTCAGCTAGTCAAGCTGCCATCTCATCCAAGTTATGTGGATTTGACAAAAATCACACCTAGTGATAGAATGAAGTTATGTAACACTTTCATCAGCTCGGTCACATAGGAGGCTTCAAAGTCATATCAAAGAAGCAATGATTTGATAAATGAAGCTATCAAATCTCTGCAAGAGACAATCCCTGGTGTTACTGCAGACAATTCTTTAGCTTTGATTGAAAATTTGAGGCTTATTGTTGATTTTGTTAAAGAATACACATCCAATATTAAGATGCAGACCACAAGAGAAGTAGAGTTGAATTTTCTAGAGAAAAGGTTGTTGTTTCTGCAAGATAAGCATACTATGCACGTGATAAAGCTTTAGAAACTTTGAAAGTGGTAAGAGAATGTGATGAGGAAGCCCAGTTGTTATTTGTTTACTGCATGAAATGGTTGAAATCCACTCAAGGTATCAAGGATCTAATGGACTCAATTGAGTCTCAACTTGTTGATGCCACCAGAGATTATAAGATTTCTAGTGATAGAAACTATGTTAGGTGGGTTTCTATTGCAAATATTCAAAATAAGTTCCTCATCTTACAGAGGTAGAAGGAAGAGGCTATGAGGTGGTATGCCCAACTTGGAAATCTAGTCATGTCCAGACATATTACTATATCAAATGCACTGATGGAGGTAGAGAAACTTGAGAAAATGAACATCGCCCCATTCACTTTGGAATAAGGAGAAGAATTCTTGGCTAAAATAGAATCTTTGCATAAAACTCTCTCCAAGGAAAAAGGTGTCTGGGATGATGGAAAGCTTGTTGGGTAAGTGATTATCAAATAATTACAAGGTGCCCCCAACTCCTGAATTTGAAGTGTTTCCCCATCCTTTGTCCTTGATGTCAAAGGGGGAGAGGAGTAGAGAAAAGAGGAGACAAAATATGTTATGTTCCTATACATATGTTAGGGGGAGTTGAGAATAATTTCTATTTTTGGATCAAGTCCTCATTTTTGGCACATGTTTCCAGAAATGATAAAGGGGGAGATTGTTGGAAGAATGAAGGTGCCCTATAGACTTGTTGTCATTGATGCCAACATTGGTTGGTAACTGACTATGTAATCAGTACATCCATATTGATCCAGTATCTTGATCCAGAAATCTTTACAGTAAAAGGGAATTCAATGAGGCTTTGATATCCTGATTAGGAATATCAGTTATAGGTATAAATGAGTTTTCAGCATGTTTTTTGTGATCTAGTTGAACTATCCAAATGACAAAACTTCAGTTTTTGTTTTTCTAACAATGTTTATCTTCTGAGTATTCATCTTTAGGTCTAGGTTGACCTAACATTTGGATAACACATTTTGTTCTATATGTCAAAATAAATTTTGTATTAAGCTGAAAAGATCTTTTGTATTTTGAGTGTTCCCTCAATTAGGCTGACCTAATTGATAGAGGAAGTTATGCTTGTGTATATATTTATGATGGAAAAAAAAATGGAGAGAAGAGGAGATATGCAAGTAATGTAGAAAGTGTAATAGTGAGAAGTTACTGATAGTGTTTATATACTAGCAAAAAAAAGCATAATCTTGATATTACCAGAGCATAACCAGAACTACTTTCAACACATTGTAGGTGCACTTATTCAGTTCATTTTGGCATGAGCCACATATTTTGTATTTTGGAAATAATCCACATTTTATATTTATGTTGTGAGTCTTTTTAAGGATAGTGAGTCCTAGTAGTGAGACCTGTAATATCTTATAATTGGTTATAATATATTGTGAGCTAATCCTCACTGTGGTTTCTTCCATTCTGGGTTTTCCATGTAAAAATCCTAGTGTCAATGTGTTATGATCTCTTTTATGTTTTGGTTCACTATTTCTATTAGATGTGGATTGATAATTGGATGGTTAATAATTAATTTTTCCAACGAAAAACTGATTCACCCCCCCTCCTCTCAGTATTCGATATATTCAACACTACAAGCCTTGAAATATTCTCATCAACAACATCCCACAAATCTTGATTTATTAACAGATGCTCCATCTTCAACTTCCACATTTCAAAATTATTTCCAAAAAATTTGTCCACCTCTATTCTCCTTGATGAACTTGCCATCTAAAAATTCCTGCAACAAGATCACAAAGTATCTTCTGCATAAGCTCTCACTCAAATTTGGATTTGTTTAAAAAACCCAACAAACCACAACTAAAAGTAAAGGTGATCGAGCTCTAATATGACTTGTAAGGAAGCTAAGGTAGCGGAACAACTTCCTACACTAATTTTGAGAGGAGAATAATGCAAAAATTTTACAAATCTTTAATAGTTACATAAACTTAAACACAAATAAACACAAATATCATGCTACCACAACACAGTGATTTACGTGGGGAAAACCCTTTTGAGAGAAAAACCTCACACTCCAAAAGCTTTCCAATATATTATTTAGTAAATCACAAAGATTACAATATACTTGCACAAAGAAATATTCTCACAGGAGTATCACCACTCATAGATAAAGAGACAACATGAATGCTATCAGAATCTCAGAATACATCATTGTATCTCTACAACAACCATATTACAACACCCTCATAAAATAGATGGTGCATCCACATGACCAAAGGAATCATTATGAATCACCTCCAAACCTTGCTTAGCCCTAGTACTTCAAAATTTATATGATACATTATATTGCTTTTCATACACACAATATTCACAAAAATGAAAATCAAAAGATTAATCTGAAAAACCATTAACCATCTTTTTATTTATGAGGTTTTTGAGACCCTTTTCACCAATATGACCCATTATGTGGTGTCATAACTTACATGATACAAATATATCAATTACATTAACATAGTTATAGAAAGTAGAAACATCAAGTCTAAATAGGGTGCCACGCCTATTACCCTTAGCTAAAACCAAATTCCCTCTTCTTAACTTGCAACAACTCTTTTCAAAAGTAACATGCACCTCTAAATCATTCACTTTTGATACAAAAGTTAAATTTCTAGCTAAACCAGGGGTGTGTAATACATAAATTTAATGGTTTTAACCCATCCATCATTGAAAACCAATTTTTCCTCGAGCTCTTAGCCTATAATTTTCCATGTGCTATTATCCTCGAGGAAAACTTTCCCACCATCACAAGTTGAATATGTTGAAAACCATTCTTTATGAGGAGTCATGTGGTAGGATGTGGTGGAACCCCTCAAAAAAATTTGTGCTCCATTGATAATTGTTGCAAAATTTGGTTGTTTTCCTAGTTTGGGTTTGTCTTAAGACTTAAGGTTTCATTTGTTCTCATATTCTAAGGTTTATGTGTATTTTAAACCCTATCAAAAACCCTAAATGTCAATCATTTTTCCTACATTATAATTTCATGTTGACTAGTTATCACTCGTTTCCAATTCATTAAGTTGCCACTTGAGCAATTAAATATGTTTACTTATCGACCCCTTGAGCCTAGTATCCTCGGTTGTTTCCCTTTGACTTATTATAAATATTGCTTCATATTATGTGGGTTCTAAGCCTTTCAATATTTTACTTATTCTTAAGTCTAGGTTTTAGTATTTCATCAATGATCTAATGTCTTGGCCTAAGGGTTTATGTCCCCACCCCTCATCAGCCTAGTCGAGTCCCCTTTTTAAGTACTAACTTTGTGCATGTGCAGATTGAAGCTTTTAATGGTGGTGGTCTGATCATCAGATTTGATCCTAACCATTCCCTATGTCACTATTCGGTTCTAGTTTCCATTATAATATTCCCACAGGCTAGCGGGTGGGCACCATGTATTCAATTTGTCACCAGGACCCATCAGTGTATGAAAGGCAGCGAACATTTGATATGATGAGATCATCGGTTGAGATGAGTTGGCTCAAGTTAATCTTGAACATCCCTCGCTAGCCCACAGGGAACCCACTAGAATCTCTCGTCCCACAACGGAGAAGTGGGGAGGCACTACCTGGCACAATCTGCACCATCAAAGGAATTATAGTAAGGCATAAAATATTTACAAAATATTTGGTATGGTGTGGAGAAATTTTAACTCATGAGCTACTAAAGGGTTCTTTCCAGCATGTGGTAAATAGAAAATCAAGATGTTATGATCATGGTTGTCCATCAAATCCAAGGGTTATGCACTATGGAAAACACTGTGAAAGGTAAAGATGCATGCGGGTTGAGGCACTAGATTCAAACTGGACCATTCCCCACCTCCCCATTGTTGAAAGATGCACACAAGATAAACCCAGCAAGGGAGTGGTGAGGTTGACACATAGCCATTTTCATGTCTTATGGAGATGGTGGAGCCCATAGGTGACTTGGAGGCAATGTCCACATGGTGAATCTTGATTGGTCAACAATGATAGTTTTTTATGATCATATTTTCAAACTAATTTGATTGGATTTGGTTTGTTCATCAAGCCATCTCACTGTGGAATCAATGGCTAAAATTCAAAGTTGATATCAAGGTCAAGTGAACCATTCGGGTTCACGTGAGTGAGAAATAATGGCGGATATGATGCCAAACTACTAAATTGATCTACCATCAAGCCATAAAAAATTGTTTTAAAGCATAATTACAGTTTGTTAAAGCATTCAATGTTCCTAAGGAGTTCTCGCTGCAAATTTCAAGCTCGTTTGACAACCAGAATCATGGTTTTCAAAGCGACTGCAAACCACTAAGTGAAATCAATACCTTACTTTTCAATTGCTTAAAATTCACTTTCTCTATATTTTTATCAATAGGGTTTCTGGTCTCCTTGCATTTCTTTTAAGGTTTGACATTCAGTTCAAATTATTTTCTTGTTAGTCCTACTATTGCCTTGCATCAAACACATAGCCTGGTTGTAATCCTATAATTTGCTAAGAAGTAAACCCGACTTTGCACAAACCCTATAGCTATGACACCCAAAGTCAAATAATCCACATCAAAAGATCAACCCTCTGGGTCTAAACCTACAATTAGGCCTTTTCTCCAAGACTTAACTAACCAATTAAAAACCTCAACATCTGAGAAACCTAAGGGTCAACTATTATTTTGAGGTACACAAATTGCAGATGGGCTTATAGATAAACAATGCACTATTAAAGATGCCACATTATCATACACTATATGGGCACAATTTAGCTATTGGTTTGGTAACTGTAACTGTGGCATCCCTATTGGTAACCCATGGAGGTTGGATTTGGGAAAATTGGTGGTACCAAATTTTTATATAGATGTTGACCTACTAAAGGAAATAGTAGTAAACTATGACCCAGTTTCTAGAACTGTAAGAACCTTTGATGGAATAGAAATGGTTAAAGTTACCAGGGTTGAGATTGCTAAGGTCTTCAAACTGACTAAGTGGAGTGAAGACATGATAAAGATTGATGAAAGGAAATCAGAATGGAATATGAGAGGGTAAGGCATACATTTAAGATTTTAGTATTGCAGAAATTCTTGGAATCTGTTATTTAAGGTAAAAGGAAGATCATTTTGGTTCCATCAGATAAAGAGCCATTCCCCATCAATTATGTTGTCTCATAATTCTAGAGGAATTTCTATTCATTATGCAAAATCTTAGGTTTTGACCCAGCTACTAGCATGCCAATGGCCAAAATGTATATGGCTGCCAACATCCAACACCCCACATGCAATACACTCTATGATTTTGGATCATATTTGGCTGAGAAGATTCATGAGGACCTGGTTGCATTGAAAAAGGGTGAATATGGGGTAAGATTCTATTGGTATTCTTTATTCATGCATATGTTTTTGTTCAAAGGAGCTACTTACTTTGGAAATGATATGACATTGGACAAAAAGGAAGGTGATATGGATCTACCTATCCAATGCTAGACCACAATCCTTGATAGGAATGATAACAAATCCAATTTTGTGGTGTTTGAAAACATATTTGCTTCTAAATTGAGAAGGGTATTGATCTTGAACATGCCAAGGATTCCTGCAACTTTGCACATGATTTATTGATGCCTAAAGATAGGAGGCTCAATTTGAACATTGATCATAATTGGGGAGACATTATCCCTTATTCAAGCTACACAATTCTGAGGGGATATGGCACAAGTGTTACACCTCACATGCTTCCAAGAGATGTGCCATTGAGATTTGGTTTCCTAGAAGTAATGTAGTAGTTAGGAGATGTGGAGGACAACCATTTGAAGGATCAGAGTAAGGGAACCTTGTTCCCTACATATACTTTGTTGTCTGATTTTGTCATGAGGAACGGAGGATGGAGTTGATCCCACAAAGTTGGTTTACAATTTTTGGGAGATTTCAATTGATGGGCAAGGTCGTTGATGTCACAACTTGCATCATTTAGACAATTATTTATCAAACTGGGTGTGTCTTAGAGCTATATGTGATAAGGATGGTTGTCACAAATTTTTTGGGGGGTTTTGCACTATAAACAGTGACTTTAGGTATTGATTTGGCTCCTTCAAGAGCTTTCAAGAGCTCTTCAAGAGCTCTCAGGAGCTGGACTGCAATGAATAATTCCTAAGGATTAACTCTATCTTATTTCCTAAATTAAGGTTTTGTCGACTTATTTCTGACTTCATTGGACTTGGTTGAGACCGATTCATGGAGAAGACTAACATTACTTTAATTATTAATCTAAAATACGAAATCCAAATTAATTCTATGTTTCTTTCAAAAGAAATCTATTTTAAGATTTATTGAAGTTAAATGCTATTTTAAGAACATAAATGAAATGTAAGGAAATGCCAATTAGTCTAGAAATCATAAATACTAATTTTCATGAACAGATTTCCAACAAACTTCAATTGCATATTTCCACAAGTTCCATCATTGCTTCTAATTAAACTTAACAATTAATTACCAAACTGAATTCTTACAAACAACATTTAAATCCAATTAATTTAATAAACCTTACAATGATTCTAACAAACTAAACTTAACCATGATAAACTAAACTTAAAAGTGATTCAAGCAGATTTAACTATCCAAATTTAACATTCAATAAACTGAAAATGATTCAACTTATCATTCCATAATTGACATCTGACATTTTAGATTTAACACTAATGAATAGAAATAACATAACTCAGTAAAATACCAACACAAGATCGATCCCTTTGGTTGATCGAGCCCTACTGTTCCTCGGGTAACATCCCTTAACACAGTGATTGAATTAAATTTTTTATTTCATTCCAATTGATCAAGTGGAACGCAGAACAAAGTATTTCCATTGAATTATAGAATTCTGATTGAAAATTATCTAACTCCTAACTAAAACAGAAACATGGATATTTATAACTAAATCCTTATTAGATTCCTAACATGGCGTTATCTACCAAGATTAAGGAAATTGAACTAAAGATTAAAATAAAACTAAAGCAAAACTGGAGCAGGACTAAAGCAGGACATAGAGAAATATGTTAGATTGGTGTTGGGAGTAGAAGCTCCATAACCAACTACAAAGAAGCTGATTTGGACTTGAGTGATTCATCATCCAGCTGGGCTGATCAATGACGTGATTATTTCCCTTAATTAAACAAGGAGTTTAACTTCATCATCAGTCTTTAAAATGCTCTGTATAAAACCCTTAAGAAAAGACCAACAATTATGGTAGTAAAAAGATTAACACTACATAATTATCTCATTAATATCATCATAAATTAACACATTTAGCATAAACCATTACTTCAAATATATCCACCAATTTAGCTAAACATAAGCAA